>AWUE01013780.1:0-28794 GCA_001974825.2 Corchorus olitorius | reverse complement strand
ATCTTATGGATGTTGGTCCATTACAATGGGGATAGTGATTTTTTCTGAAAAGCTAAGAACATAAATGCTAAAACATAATCCCCCATCTTTGGTGTCTTTTCATTATACATGCATATCAACCAAAAAGACCAAGTTGAATGTTGGACCAAATTATGAAATTATCATAGCTAGCAGTAATCTATAGCTGTTGCAGCACATGGCCCTTGATTCGTCCACATCTACTAATTGAAACCTTGAGGTCATGGCTTTGGGCACAAAATTATCAAAAATTCTCAAGCACCCAAAGCCAAATCATGTTTCAATTGGGGGGCGCATCACAATCTCAAGTACAAACAAGATAAGAGAAATGGCTAAGCCCTAAGAAGTAAGAACCTTCACTCCAAAATTTGTTTTCACGTAATACCTTTTTTTGGCATTCATAAGTCTTAAGTAATATAGAACATATCTCTTTCATGGCTGTTTCAAAATGTATAATTGAAAATAACAAAGATGGTGCTATATGTACATACACGTACCTATATGTCTCACTAAAATTATCATTACGTCGATATGTTTCATGATACATACTATATATATATATATATATATATATATATATACATTAGAGAACAAATGTACATATATATAAGAATATTCAAAAAATAAATTGATATATATACTTATTATAAAGTCTAAGTATCTGAAGCTAAATTGGGTTAGAGATTAAAGAAAATTACCTTTAATTGAAGAAAATTAAGCTTAGGGTTTCTGAAATCGAAAATTGGGATTTTCGATTCAATCGAGCAATTCACCAAAAACAAGAACAAATCAGTCTTCAAATGATCTAAACAAAGCGTCTTTGGGATTGAAACAGAATATTTACGGTGAAAAATCAAAGGAAGGAACAAAACCTAATTTGGGATTTCGTTCGAACCCTAAAAACAAAAATCTGGAATCAAATGGTATGAAAAGGCTAGAGTTTTGATCGCAATGAGGAAAGCAATTGATGAAAACCCATTTTCGGTCGAAAAAACTAACCAAACATGGATTCAATCGAAGTTTTTCTCAGAAAATGAAAGAATAGAGTTTCGAAGAGAGAGAAGCTCTGATGAAAGAGAGAGAGATTTTAAAATCTGAGGTTTTTTTTTTGCTATTTATATTAAAGTAATTATAAATATAATAGTATTTATTATATAATATTATATATATATAAATGATTTATGTTTTCTGATATATTTATAAATTATAATATATATATATATTAATATTTTTATATATATTATAAATATTATATATTATAAATATTTATATAATATATAAAAATCCTAATCGGTCGGTTGTCGGTTAGTTTTCAAAGGAAAAAAATCTCCCGACAACCGACCGTTTAGCCCCTCCTCATTTCGGTTAAGGCCGACTAAACCGACTTGACCCGATTAACCGACCCATTAAGGCCGGAAAGTATCGGGTTCGGTCGGTTGGGTCGGTTTCAACCGACTCATGGACAGTCCTACTAGTGGCTAGTGCTCCTTTAGTTTTTGTTTAGTAATTAGTGGAGCTTTTTGTATATGCAGTATGCTAACCTTTTTGCAGGTTAAAACTAAGTTCAAGTTTAAGTTTTACTGCCAGTGTGTGTTAGTTGGTTACTTACACACTTGGCTTGGTGACTGATTTAATTATGATTTTTGCCATTTGCTTCAAATTTGCATTTGTAATTTGTAAAGTTGTCCAATTTGAAGCTCAAGTCAATGTAAAGCTTTAATTAAACATATATTTACATTTCTAATGAAGTTTATTTTTTTGCATTTAAACCATGTATTGTAATTGTAATTGAGAAACCGACATAACCGCCATAACCGACCGCACCAACGGCGGTCGGTTGCTGGCGGTTATGTTCCCTTCACGGTCGGTTGTCGGGGCTAAAATCCCCTCAGTCGATTGTCGGTGGTTTTAGGGGTTCGGTCAATTTTAACGGACCACCCCGACCGATAAGCACCCCTAATTATTTGCATCCCATTGACCTTTACATTATGTTATTGCTTTAGCCCAACAGTAGACAGTATTAATACAACCCCTTATGTACAATATAAAATTCAAATTTGAACAACTTTGTAAAAAATGTAGTAGATTTTACAACAATACCTTTTTTATTATTTTTCATTCTCGGCCCTCGGACAACGACCGGTTCTAAACTAGTTCATCATGTAATTGTAATGTAATTTTCCTCAAGATTCACAGATGCAGTCTGCCTCTGTAAATTATTGGGCTTTCACCTTCACCCGCCCACACATTCTTGCAGATTTAGCCCACAAGAGATGGGCCACCCAACCCAATTCACCCAAGTTTTTTTTTTTTTTTTGGCACAAAGAAAGCGAACCGAATTCACCCAAGTTAGCTTCACTTTTTCGTGTTAAATCTTAAAACTTCAAATCCAAAATATTAAACTTTAAAAATTGAAATTGGGGATTTTTTTTAAAAAAAAAAATTCGGTTTTGGACATGAGAATTCAGAGAAGATTTAGCGACTGAGCTACAGAGCCCTGAAAATTGAAGAGAAGGAAGAAAGCTTTTTCTTTTTGTTGTTTTTTTTTTTCCTTTTTAAAAAATAAAATTGCGAGTAGTATTAGAAATAGATGAAACAATGAGCTTTCATCAACAGTATTTAAACTCGACAACTGCTCAGTCTCTCTCCTTTGATGACATTGCCGAACTCTTCTCTCTTCCTCTTTACGACGCTGCTTCAACTCTTGGTAATTGTTTTCTCTTTTTCATATCTCTTCTTTTTTCGTTTTAAGTTATACTTATTGAAGAAAATCTTTTGGGGTTCTGATTGTTTCTCGATTCTCAGGTGTTTGCGCCAGTGTTCTCAAGAAAATCTGCCGTGAAAATGGTCTCGATAGATGGCCTCATCGAAAGGTAACCCCTTTTGTAATCAATGATTTCACTTTATTTTGTTGTTATGATGATTTAAAGTTATATCAAATGTTTAAAAGTTGGTTCGATAGTTTAGCTCTGATGGGTAGTTTAGCTTTTTTTTCCCCCGCAATAAGGGTAGTTTAGCTTTTAAGTCTATAAAATGGGACAAGTCTTCATTCACTTATTCATAATATTTAGCAAATTTTTAGCCAATTTGGTTGGATACCCATTTTGCATCTCTGCCTGCTTTACATGTTTATACTGTTAGATTGATGGGGGTGGGGGTCCTTTTTTTTTTTGGTTAATTTCTAGGGAAAGCTCTCAATTCTGGCATTTGGACATTGCTGGTTTATTCAATGTTCTGTTCTATGTGTAATGTGTTTTCAAAATGTGGTCTAGTATTTATCTGGGAAGAGCATTGAAGAAATTAAGAAGAATGCTGCTAAAGAGAAAAGAAAGGAACTCAATGAGCTGTCAAAGATTCATCGGCTGAGGTATGATTTAGCGAGATCTCAACAGTTTGATTCTCCTCATGAATCATGATTACTTGGATGTATGTGTAATGTGTTAATGGGTGTTACCGTGTCTTGGTGTTTAAGTTTATGTTTTTGTGAAATTCATCTTCATATAAGTTGCATTTTTTCTGCTTCTCGGAATCATGTCCTCAAGAAAATCACCATGAGCAGTGTTACTATGCTTACATAATTTTGATTAATGAGGTAGAAAGGAAAATCATTCAATTATACAATGAAAACTTCTGAAGCTAATGCTAAATAAAATCTACCATTTATCTATCTTCTCGTAGGGTATAGTTATATTGTTGCCAAGAAAGGAGTAGAAAAACATGGAACATAAAATGAAAAAATCAAGTTTAAACTTTTAAGTTATGAGCTGTATCTTCTTCTTCATCTTCCTTAATATGAAGAAAGTTACTTATCTAGCGTAAAATTGGATCGACCATCATGTTGTCTAATGGGTTCATCAGACTTATTATTTAGTTGAGCTTTATCTTAGTGCTTTATGGAGCATAAGCAAACCTCTAGAAACTTCTATTAGTAGATACTTGTGTTCACACATGTAATAGATTCTTTTGGTTTCTTCTGCTCTAGTAGAAATGTTCAAGCACATAGTTTTGCTTGGTAATATATCTGGTTTCCTTGATGAATTCTTTCCTTTTTTTCCCTTTATAATATCACTAGCATTCCCTTAATGGTGTAGATTAAAAGTTTGAACAGGTGATGCCTTGCCCATTATATCATCACATGATCTCTCTGTCAGACTTGTGAATCGCTTGGATGTGTGTGTCTTTTGTATTTGAGCTTCCTTTTCTCTTATTCAAAAGAGCAATGAGAAGAACAGAGCAACTTGTTTTTGTATTTAGAGTCCTGCTAACATGAAAGGGGTATGAAAATGTTAGTCAACCCCTTCGACTGTTTCTGTTATGATTTTATCCAAATGCAAAGAACTGGAGAAGTCATTGGTCCTATGGCCCACCCACTTCCAGCTGCATAATGGAAAACTTATAACAAGTTTAGGTTGTTGGTTGCTTCCTTGCACTTGATTACTGTTCTTTTTAAACTGAAGAAGTAATTGCTTGCATTTGTTTGTAGTCATTTAAACTGTATTCTTTTTAAACTTTCTTTCATGAGAAACCTATCATTGTTGATGCTTTCCTACTTACTGCTGCTCTTTGCGCATGATGATTGCTGTTGAACCGCACTGTTCCTCTCCTTCTAGAATGTCAGCTTTTTTTATTGTTAACCATTTGAGACTTCCTTGCTTGATAGTCTCCATCCTTTTTGGATAAGTTTCTTGTTTTATGCTCTGCGTGCAGCAGCTCTCAACAACAAAACAATGAAGTATCCAAGTTACAAGGTGTTGCAGCACAACCCAACTTGCAGCAACAAGGAACAAAAAACATACAAACTGGGCAGCCCTTGAATTTTGGCCATCAAAGTTTGATGACAGGAATGACAATGTCAGATGAATTTAAGTATGGATTCCCATCTGATGGCTTATCAATCATTACAAATAAATGGTGGGGTAGTAGCAAGTCTGATGATAATGATGACACTAATGTTGATGGAACTGAAACTGATGGAGAAGACAAGAACCAAAGCATAGAAAAGCCAGATGGCGCTGATGAGAAACCTGAGGAAAATGGAAAAGTAGAAGATGGCGTTGGTCCTCAAGGGTCAGGTCTACTGACAGCCATTAGAAAAAGAGCTGTTGAAGAAGGGCGAGAAGCACTCAAACTCGGTGTCTATAGGCACTGTGGAATGAAAAGGCTAGGAAAGAAAGAAGCATCACTGCTGCTTCGAATATTCAAGTCTTCATTGCCAAAGGAGTGGCTACACAGCCCTTCCTAAATTTATCAAGAATGACACTAGTCTAGATATAAACGGCTGCAAGGTAAGACTGTAGAGGTTAAAACTGACATCATCAGCATTTATTTTGGTAGAACAATGGCTCACATTGTTTAGAGGTGGCCAATGCAGCATTGCATGTTTTTAAGACACTAACTGAGCTAGTGATTGGTCAATACTTTCAGTATCCGAAAATTTTCATCTTCCATTGTTAACTGCTTAACTAGCCAGTGATCTGAACTGTTAGGAGTGTGAAATTCATCGCATAGATGTAAAAATAGTAGGAGATCAATTACTGTACTATTTTGCAATAAGAAATTTCTTATATTTCATAATCATATGGTGCCCTTTGCAGAGAAGTTTATGATATTTTTGAATTTGGGCCACGGATCGGGTTCAGACTGGACTTATCGGGTCTCTCTTTTTTAAAAACCAAGTTTGGGTTTGGCCCAATTAACCCATTTACATCCATTATTACTACTATAATATATATAGTATTTACCAACAAGTGGTTGGTTCAAGTGGTTTGGCACTTGTTCCCCTTAAGCAAGGTCTTGGGTTCGAGTCTTGTGAATGGAGAAAATCATTGTTGGGAAAGCTTTACCCCCAAAGTGGGCCAACCCGGCTCGAACAAGGTTAATTTGTAAATATTCCAAAAATATATATATATAGTATTTGATAAAAATAAAAAGTATTATTAAAATTGAATAAAATTATTGATAAAATATTGCAATAGGTAACCAGGCCATTTTCATTATCATATTTCCCCCCTCCTCTATTCTAGACAAGTTTAGCACTTCAAAATGTATAAATTTGTGTGTATTTGTCCTCTTTCATTACTTTCAATAAAAGAATAAGTACATCAATCTCCATTTCCCATGGCCATGGCTACATTCTTCCACTTTCTGTTGTGTCGCGAAGCATGGAAACATTCCTCCTACATCCATTATGTTAATACAATAATAATTTTTTCTGCCAATATTATGACAATTCCAACAAACAAATGCCACTATGATTTTTTTGGTTTCTTCTTTTTGTTTTTATCAAAAGAAATTAATTAAGTAAAAAAAAAAACTAAGATGATACTGAAAAAGAGAAGAAAAAAGAGGCTAATTCACCTGCATTGCACGTGAGGCCTCTGATCTCCTAAACACGAAACACATGAAACCCATATGATCTGAATAATTCTAGATTATTAAGACAAGTTGAGTCACATGATTTTTAATTATCATGGTGTTTTAATTTACAAGTCAAAGGTATGGCCTAGTATATACTATCTCTCAAGTATGCCTAAGCCTAGCATCACAATTCACAAACCTCATTGCCTTTTTTTTATTATTATATTATTATTATATTGATAGAATATTTCATATTAGAATTTCAAGATCAACAAATTCCGATGGATGGTTGTCAACATGATGTAATCTATTGAAAAAATGTAACAAGTTTTTTTTTTTTTTAAATCTCATAGTGTTTAACGGTCCACAATTAATCTTATCTAAATTGGATCGACTAAAATTCTTTTAACAATACTTTTTTTTCATTTACAATATTTTGAAAATTATGACAACTTTAACCATTAAAAATTGTGATTTATGGGATAAAAATGGTCAGCTACATTATATGATGAACACTCCTTAATTGAATATAATTGTAAAATAAAAATGTAACTTTTTTCATTTTTAGTGAATTACTTGTAAATCTAGAAAAGAAAAGAAAGGGGATATGAAAATGATTTGTTTAATTGGGACATACTTTAATGAAAAAGTTATGCTTCAAATCAAAGGCTCTGTAAACTTCCCCCCATTGGAGGCTTTATCTTCTCCCAAACCCCATCATTATATCCCAAAAGCCGCACATTTGCTTACTTAGAAAATTAATTAATTAAACTATCTATCTTTATGCAGCTTGAGAATATTAGGTATTTGGGTTTGGTCAATTTAGATTTACATATTTACCCTTATGAACCGTTGCAATATCTTTTTCTATTACAAACTTTATATATTATTTTTATTCTATTGGCTGGTCAAAAGTGTTATAATTAGATACATTATTTTATTTATAAGTAGAAAATGGTATAGATAAGTAAGTATATCATACTTAATTAATAAATTTTGTCCAACTCTCTCTGAGAGCCTTTTCTCCGATTACCGGAGCTCTTATCGGAATTTTCCGGCCTCAACATCTTGATTGATCGGAAACCTAATTTTTTCCCCTTTGCATTCAATGCACTCAGTTTATTCCTTAATCTAGTCTTTATTCCATCTAGACAGCCTTTAATCTTGGTCTATTTGTTCCTAATCTAAACACTTTCGCTATTAACACTCTACTAATAACCCATTGGCCCTTTTAAGGCGTGGTGTTTTTTTCCCAACTATATTCCAAGAACGTTTCTGCTACCAGTTTTTTTCCACCAATAGTTTTTGGTCTGCGTGACCTTGGGAAACTGCTTCAAGCCGTCTTTGAGACCTGCCCAAGGGAGAAAATCATTACAATGAAGATCGAGGCTAGATTTAGTGTGGAGAGACGCAAACGTCGTTTCTCCCCTTATATATCCCATAGAAACTCATGCATGCAGATTCAGATCAAACAAAAACACAAATTAAATATCCCCTTCACTACTTCTTGTGCAAAAATGAACCCACCCAATCCACCAAACCACCCAAGAATCAACTTCCAGCGGGAATGCAGGTGGACCAGTAGTGACTCCTCCACTCAAGAGAGTAGTGACAGCGAGGATAGTTCCTGGGGAAGCTCAAGGCCTAACCAACCACCGCCATGGCTGCAACGAGAAACTAACAGAGTTACTTTCAGTGCAGAAGAATTGAGACCTTTTAGAAATGAAGGAAGTGAAAGCCTCATTGGCTTTTTGCTTGATGACAGAAGGTTTTCAACCAGGTTCATTCAAAACTATATCAACTCTGAATGGACTTTGGTTGGCAATGCAACAGTAATGGGCAGAGATGAAAACAGATATATTGTGCATTTCGACAATGATGTGGATAGGAGAGCTGCAGTCATGGGCAATCCTTGGTGTTGCCATGGAGCGACCTTTGTTATGGGGTATTGGAGCCCAAACATCCCACTCAACGAAGTCCGTTTGGCAAGGTTTCCAGTTTGGCTGCAGATCTGGAATTTGCCATATGAATATCAACAACCTTTGGTAGCTGAACGGCTAGCAAGAACAGCTGGAGATGTTGTGAGAATTGATTGGAGGTCCACTAGGCCAAGGAACATCAGATTCATGAGGGTCAGAATAAACGTTAACCCAGATGAACCTCTCACACCGGGTTGCACTCTAGACAAGGACGATGGCACTTCGCAATGGGTGCAGTTTAGCTATGAAAGAATAGAGAAGATATGCTTGGGGTGTGGTTTAATCGGTCATAGACACACCAGCTGCAACATTAACAGGCAGGAAGCACAGAGCCGCATCAGAGTTCGCTTGGAAAGGGTGAATTTAAGGTATGGGTTTCCCATCCATGTGGACCCTGCTCATCACCACTTCTCAAATCGCATGAGAGCTTTTCTAACAAGAGCTAGCAGAAGGAACACTCGTATGGTGATCAGGCAAGGTATAGGGGTTCACCAAGGAAGCGGGAGTGGGGGAGATCAGCAGCAAAGAGCTCAAAGGGCAGATACGCCGCCCTTGGTGGTGGAAACAGAGCCCCCTCTGAGCCAAGGAATAACTCTTAATCCTACTGCAGCCGCACACCAAACTACAAATCGTGCTACAGAAGTTGATGTCGCATTGGAATACCCAAGAGAAAATGGGGTCTTTGGATTGAGTGAGATGTTGCAGACCAACACACTTGAGACAAGTCAGCAACCTCAACAAAGCCAGGGAGTTTTGATTACTGAAACACATCAAGCTCAACAGGAACCTGGAGAAGAAGGAGAATCCCATAGATCCAGTCTACAAGGTGAAAGCACCAGACAAGTCATAAACACCTTGCAGAGCTTAACTGCACAAGAAGGAGATGATGAGATTGTGGAGAGAGCGGCTGCTTTTAATGAGGATCTTCATAAGAGAATCGCAGAAATCCAAGAGGAGCTCAACAACCTCATCTCAGTCCAACCAGTGATAGCAGACCCCTTCCAAGGGTTTTCTCCACCTCAAATCCCAACTGGATACCCGCAAGCACCAGTTGAAGATGTCATAGAAGAGTTTGATAGCACCCTGGAAAGGGTTCAGAGGATCCAGGAAAGGCATGAGGAGGGCTTCAGTAATCAATCAGATTTTGAGGATATGGTTTTTGCCATTGCCAGAGAGCAATCAAGATTTGAGGCTATTTGTGAAGAATTGGTGAAGCAAAGTATTATGATGCTGGATGGATTACAGAGGAGGCATCAAAATGATCCTTTTACCCAGTCGGAAAATAACCAACCTCGATGGATACCTTTACCAGGAGGTGGAACAACCTTCACAAATGCTAGACTAAGTGCAGAACAGGATGAAAGACCTGAAAGCAGTGCGATGGGAGCAAGAAGAAACACAAATGCTGCTGCTATGTTAAATGAGAAAGGTACCCAGTTTCAACTTGATTTGATTATTAATACTGAATCTGTGGAGCAGTGGAAATATGTAGGAAACAGTGTGCACATTTTCAACATGGGAAACCCAGATGATACAACTACTGATACACAAGCTGGACCAGACTCAAATGAGATGCCAAATCCAATACAACAACTGAATGATCAAACCAATGGTTTGAATCCTGGGTTCGTTTGCTCGGTGAATGAGGCAGATGAAGCCTCGGCTTTCAACAAGGATACTCCATCACCGAAAGAGAAAGACAAGGAGGAGGGGAAGACACTTTCGAAAGGGAAAGAAAAAAGGAAGAGAACTGAAGATGAGGACTCAGATACGGGCTCTGAAAGTGGCAGATGCATCAGGAGAATGATGCAGAATCTAGCAGTACAGGAAATCCCAAGACAGTCGAGAATAGAAGAGGAGGCTGAAAATACTGGGAAGACCTTGACTGATGACAATGGGCTTAGGTTGGCTGTCCCACAACAGCCACCAAAGGAGCTATGAATTGTTTAAGCTGGAATGTTAGAGGGTTAGGCCAACCTCTAACATTGGCACATGGCCGAGATATGGTTAGAAAATATAACTGTAATTTTTGTTTTCTTATGGAAACTAAGACTAGTGTGGAAAAGGCTGCTAATTTAGTTAGAAACTGGGGACTAGACTGCTATGATGGAGTGTCTAGCTCAGGCTTTAGTGGAGGGCTGTTAATTTTGTGGAATCAAGATGTAACTGTTAAAATAGCCTTCAAGAATAAGAATCTGATTCACTTGTATGCTGACTGGAGTAATCAACATTCTTGGATTACTTGTGTGTATGGAAGCCCTGTTTTGCAACAAATAAAGGAAGTATGGGAGAAAATTTGTGAGCTGGCAAAAGAAATCCCAAAAGGAGAACCATGGTTCCTTTGGGGAGATTTCAACCAAGTCCTTAAAAGATCTGATAAACTTTCGATGACAAATAGTACAATCATGGGAGCACAAGAATTGTGGGATTGTCCAAATAGCTGCTGTCTATTGGAGGTAAAGGGCAAGGGTGTTCACTATACTTGGTCTAACAGAAGAGATGAACAACACATTACTTGGGAGAGACTGGATCGCGCTTTCGCAAATCATTATTGGCTGCAGTGTTTTGAAAATGCAGAGCTCCAAAATTTGGTTATCACAGTATCAGATCATAGCCCGATGATACTAAATTTTGAAAAGAAAGTGAAATTTAGAAGGAGACCGTATCGTTTTGAGCTCATGTGGACGCTCCATCCGGAATGTAAGGAGAAGATAAGACAAGCATGGAGCAATGAGATGCCCGGCTCTACACCTTTCAAACTCACAAGAAAGATCCAACATGTTAGGGAAATACTTAAAAGATGGAACAAATTGGTTTTTGGTGATCTCCAGAAGAAAAAGGAGGAAGTGGGGAAGAAATTGGGAAAGATTCAGGAGGATATTGAAAATTCTAACTGCTGGGATCAAGAGGGAGTTTGAGAAAAGAGTTTGAGAGCATTCTGGAACAAGAACAGCTTCATTGGATGCAAAAGTCCAGAGCAAACTGGATCGTCAGTGGGGAAAGAAATACAAGGTTCTTTCATGTGACAACCAAGAAGAGGAGAGGTAGGAATAAAATTGTGAGGATACGGAAACCATGAGGGGCTATAACTGAAAATGAAGATGAAATAACAAAGGAAATCCTAAGATACTTTACTGAGCTATATGGTGACTCCTCGGAAGCATCGTTACAAGAGATGAAACAAACAATCAAGGGAGTTGAAATGCCAACACTGTTGGAGAAACATATCCAATGTCTAAATGCCCCTTTTGAAGAGGATGAGATAAAGAATGCTGTCTTCCAAATGAACCCTTTCAAAGCACCAGGCTATGATGGGAAACCAGCAGCTTTCTACCAAAAATTTTGGAATATAGTGGGAGGAATGACAACTGAAGCTGCACTTGCTTCGCTTAATTCGGGGTTTTTGTTGAAGGAGATGAATAAAACTTTCATATCATTAATTCCAAAAAAGAAGGAAGCAGAAGAGGTGGCGGACTATAGACCTATCAGTCTATGCAATGTCTCATACAAGATAATATCCAAGGTTCTGGTCAATAGACTCAAGACAGTTCTTAATGATCTCGTTACGCCCTTCCAAAGTGCCTTCATAAGTGGAAGAAACATCACTGATAATGTCATTATGGGTGGAGAGATCTTGAATACAGTCATGAAAATGAAAAAAGGGCGAAGGTATCTTGCTGCTTTAAAGCTACATATGAACAAAACCTATGACAGAATTAGCTGGAGATTCATTGATGTTGTAATGGAAAATATGGGTTTCTCTAGTCACTGGAGAAGACTTATTCAGCAGTGCATCAGCACAGTGAGCTACCAAATCCTTATAAATGGTGGAACTTCAAAGAAGATTACTCCACAAAGGGGATTGAGACAAGGAGATCCAATATCCCCTTACCTCTTCATCCTTTGCCAAAATATCATATCTTTAATGCTGATGAAAGAACAGGAAAATGGGAGAATACAAGGGGTGAAAATTAGCAGAAATAATGAGGCAGTGAATTATTTGATGTTTGCTGACGATACTTATCTTTTCTTCAGAGCCTCAGGAGGATCCTGCAAGAAGGTAAAGGAGACACTCAACCTTTTCTGTCGAATCTTAGGGCAAAAAATAAATGCGGATAAATCAGACTTATTGTTAAGCCCAAATTGCAACCAAAGGAAAAGGAGATGGTTTAGAGGTATACTTGGCTTCAAGCTTGTCTCTAAACCAGGGAGATATCTGGGATTGGATATGGGTTCACTAAGGAACAAAAGGAGCTTCTTCCAACCACTCATTGATAAATTTCAATCGAAACTACAAGGATGGAAATCAAATCTCCTATCCCAAGGAGGTAGGCTGACTTTAATAAAGTCAACAATGGCAGGACTTCCAAACTATGTGATGTCAACTGTACAAGCTCCTATTAATGTTTGCCAGAAACTTGATCGAGCTGTAAGGAACTTCTGGTGGGGTCATGATGATAACTCAAGAAAGCTTCATCTAAAGGGATGGGAGCATCTATGTAAGCCAAAGGGTGCAGGTGGACTAGGGATCAGGAAGGTGGAAGAAATGAATAAAGCTCTCCTATGCAAGCAGGCATGGAGATTTTTTGCAGAGCCACAGAACTTTGTGGTTAAACAACTCAAAAGGAAATACTGTAGGAAGCTTAGCTTTCAAACAGTGACCCCAAAACCCTATGACACATGGATGTGGAAGAGTATCCTCCAAGGGCGAGATATATGTCTTCGAGGTATTGATATCCAAACCTGGAGTGGAAATGGACTTCTGATGGACAATGGAAAGTTGTTGATGAACACAGAAGGAACTACAACAAACCAACAACTGCCTGTTAGTGCAATTCTTTGTAAGAGAAGTTTTTTATGGCAGGAATGGTTAGTGAATGGAATGCTCCAAACGTCGGAAGCTGAGAATTTGATACAGAAACAAGTCTCTATTTTTGGAGGGACTGATAAACCGATATGGAAACTTGTGATGAATGGGAGATTCTCGGTCAAGGCTGCTTTCAGGCTTATAAATAATGAAAATATGGCAAGCCAATTAGATTTCTCGAATCAATCAGCATGGCGAAATTTGTGGAAACTCAAACTGCCTTTTAAGATTGTTACTTTCCTATGGAAAATTTGCAACAACTGCCTACCAACTAGAGAAGAACTCAGGAAGAGGAGTATAATGGTAGAGGAAACTTGTGCACTCTGTGGCACTGAAATAGAGACAATGGAGCACCTGTTCTGGAATTGCACTTTTGCTAGGGCTATATGGTTTGGCTCACAGCTGGGAATTAGAACAGAGTTTTTCCAAGATGTTAACCTGTCTAAATGGGTGCTGCAATGGATGGGAAAAGATGAGTTGCAGAAAGAAGAGAATGCCTGGTTCTCAACTGAACTTGCTTGCTCCTTGTGGATCATTTGGAAACAGAGAAATGAGGTCATCTTTGGAGGAAAAAAACCGAACCCTTGGGCAGCTAGGAGGAGAATTATAGAATATGGATCAAGAATTTTGGAAGCTTTTAATGGAAAAAAGAATGAGCTCCAGAATATTTTGGACAAAAGTGAAAAAGGAAGAGCTAAGCCCGATAACATAACTACCTTTGTGTTTGCAGGACTACCTCTACTCACATCAAAGGCTTGGATGGTACTGCTCGAGGTTTTCAAGACTCAACAACAGAACAGGTATACAGTTGGGATGATGGCGAGAAATAAGGAGGGAGACATCAACATTGCGGTCAGAACAGTGCCTGCTAGACAGAAAAGTGTAGCCAGGCTATTGCTGGTACGGTATATGCTTCAAAGGATGGCTCAATGTGGAGCAGAATTCCTATGGTGCAGAAATAGCAGAGCAAATTGGCAAGCGGCCTGTACTGGCGGTATGATATCTCATTGGAGTGAAGAACCTGTCAAGCAGGATATCCATATATTAACCAGAAGTTTCAAGAGAATTTGCTTCTTTGATGGCTACCACCCGCTACTGGCAGAGCTGAGGAAGCTAATGGCAGCTGCGGCAAAGCGGAGGGGCTCATACTCATGGCCTTGAATAATTAGTCTTTAATTTCTTATTCTTATTCTCTCGGTACCAAAAAAAAAATCATACTTAATTAATTAGAGTACAATAAGTTTTTAATTTTTTTTGGGATAAGATGGAAGTTTTTTTGAGTTTTTTCTTTGCAAATAGTGAAAATACTTGTACTAGTACTAGATTGAATTAAAAGCTAAAGAACACTCATGTCCCTTGGGAGACAACTAATGGTTTTTTTCTTTCTTTTTTTTTGGCCACAGACAACTAATGATTAGAGTTCGAAACTTCTTTCACTTTGAGCTTTAGTTTTTATCCTAAGGCAACAACTTCCATTACCAAAAGGAACAATTTAGAGCCCTTGGAGAAATACCTATTTTGGACCATCCATTTGGCTTTTTCAATCTAAATCATTTTATTTCCAAAACAATGAAAAATAAAAATTGAGGAGATAATATAGTATTTTTTTTTTTGATGGACTACATTTTGGGTTTCCTTTTACAAAACCCATGTTGAATTCAATGCATACCATGTGTTTTTATAAAATACAAAAGAGCTCATTTAGCTAACCTAGTGGATGGGTAAATGGTGATTATTATTGAAAACTCTCCTCTGGTCCAATAGTGTTCATATATAGTAATTAAAATACAAGGGATTTAATATCATCTTTTAAATCAGATGCCGAGTTTGAGTTTTGTAATATAAAGAAAATAAGAAGTGGAAGGATTTCTTATTATTTAGAGCTCAACTCCACTTTGAGTATAGCCATATATATAAGATGTGAAGGATCTTGTGTTTTTTTTTTCAAAGAATAACAAAACTTAGTTCATGAAAAAATAATATATCAATTCCTCACTTTCTTATCTAGAGAATGAGACCACAATTCAAATAAAAAAGATAAGATATATATTGGACTAGATTTTGGTCTCATATAAATAAGCAAGCCTGGAATACAATATGGAAGGCATGGACCATACAAAATGTTTGTAAATTGGATATATTGCTTAGTTTTGTTTGCAAAAGATTTAAATATACTTACTTATATATTAAAGTTGATTGAAATGGCCCTTTTGTAGCACCAATAAATGTTTTCTCTTCTCTTTCTCATTGGAAAGTTGGGTTCTTACCAAATCTCAGTAAGATGTATTAGTTGAATGGTTGAAGATAGTGACACTTGACTACTATTAAATCTAATAATATATAGATATCACTTTTCATCCTCACTTTTTTTAAAGATGAAATTAAAATATGTGAACTTGTGATTTTCAACTCTATTTTATTTATTTTTTTTCAAGATTTTTTCTATATGAAGTTGAAATTAATAAAAAAAAGAAGCAAAATCAATAAATGTAAAGAAAAAAAATCTGATAACATATCTGTTTCATGTTAAATGTGAAATCATTTTATAGTGGAATTTTTCTTTGAAAATATACTACTTTTTAGTTTTAAATTTTCATATTTTTTTGTTTGGTGTTCAAACAAGCATATCCCAAGTAGAAGAAATTTTTTTGGGTACATAAAATGCCAAGTAGAAGAAAAATTAATAAACAATAATGGAGAATTAGATAAGAAGAATTGTATTATAATAATACTCAAAATGAAGATTTAATTTCATTTGTATTACAGAATTTAGCATATTCTTACTTAAGGAAAGGAGAGAATTGAATCTCATCCTTCAAATATGAGGAATATATCATTTAGTACCTATTAATTTTAAATAGCTTTCATGTTAAATTTTATTTATTTTTTAATAAATTTTTTGGGTACTTACTCATTTATTTTAGTAAGGCAAGTTTAATGAAAATACCAAAACAGAAAACAATGACAAGTACAGTGGAGTTATCAGTGGATGGAAGGGTTAAATCATGAGAGATGAAGCTATCCTAATTACTTGAAAATGAAATCTACTAGAAAAAAAAATGAAATCTAGAAATAAAAATAAAATTAAATGAGAATTAAAAGGACAATTTGGTAAGTAGACATCAGGGCAAGCTTAGATTTTTTGGACAAAGTTTCCTGTTTCACTTCATTCCAGTTGGATTTGGGTTGACTCCTCTTTCTTTTTCTTTTTCTTTTTTTTTCCCTTAATAAATGTTTTTCATTTTTGTTTTCCATTTCCTCAATTTCCCTCTTTTTATTTACTAACTTTCATTAACATAACTGCATAAGCTTTTGTTTATGTGTTGAATGAATATGCTGCTTTGAGTTTGAGGAGTATTGGAATTTTATATTTTTGTTTACCCAGCTATAAATGCCCACCTTCCCTGTTCACCTCATTTTTGCTTTTCCTTTACTATTTCCTCTCTTTTCTCTCTCTAACTCTCTGGTTTCCTCCATTGCAAACTAAGCTTTCTTTCCAGCTTTCTCTCAAAGACCCACCAACCATTTTACCCACCTCTTTCCTTTTATTTGTCTTTTTTAGTTTTTTTTTCTTCTTTTCATATATATTTAAGCTTCTATCTCTTTCTCTATCTCTCTCTACATTTTTGCTTCAAAGATTAGATTTTTGTCTGGCTTTTTCTTGCCCATTTCTTTTTATCATTAGCTGAATTCTTTTTCTGGCCCACTTGGAAGGCCACAACAAAAAAAGGAAAAGGCTTCAACTTGTAAACTACTCTTCTCTCTGCAATTGCAGCTATACCCCTTTTGAGGCATTTGGGTTTTGTTCTACATTGGCTTTGTTATCTTTTGCTCATTCAGAAGTCCCCTCTTTGATGCTAAAATAAAAAGGCTTTTCTTTGCTTCTGTGAATGCTCAAGGAAGAAGATCAAGGTAAATGCTTTCTCTTTTTTGAATTACTTTTTTCTGTCTCTTACTTGGATCATAAGTGATGCTTTTTGACAAATTTTATTCATTTTTCAATAGAAATGGAGTTCTTTTTCTTGTGCCTGTGTAATTTTATCATGCAATGTTGAGTTTATTGTGAATTTTTTATTGGTCTGACTTGTTCACAGAATGGTTTTCCTTGATTTGTTAAATGCATCAAAAAAGTTGTGTTCTTTATTTTTTTACTCATTGAAACTGTTCAAGATGTAATGGACTTCACTAAATGTGGTATCAGATTCTCCTGCTATTTTCCCCTCTTTTCTTTTTCATCTTTTTTGGTTCTTTTTAGTGGGTGCAGATTAAGCCAAGAATCTTATGGAATTTATTATCTTTTTGGTTCTTCAGATTTGAGTCTGAGGAGGGTTTTGATGGGCATGAATGAAATGTCAATTTCATCTAGTTTATTCTATATAAAATTTTAGCAAAAATGCATCTATGGAGTGTGGAATTTGTTAAAATGTTGTTCATTTTGATATGTCTGGTGTTACATAACCTGTCTCTGGCACGCAGGTAAGAATGTGTTAAGTTTCTGGTCTGGTACAGGAGAGACCAAACACAATTTTGACTGCTAAGGTCTTAAAAGATCAAAGATGTCATCTGATGGTGCGTTAAATGCTGAATTATCAAAGAAGACATCATTTTTGGGTCTAAAACTTTGGGTTTTGATTGGTATATCTGTTGGGGCATTTATCGTTTTGATTCTTGGTATCTTATCTGTATGGGTTACATTTCGGAGAAGAACCAGACGATCAGTAGACAAGTTCTCGCTTTCTCAAATACCAAATGTCTCAAAGGATATCAGGGTTGACAAGGTTGGGGTTCAGAGCTTCAATGATCATCCTGAAAGTTTGTTCCTCTCTATTAATGATAAATCAAGTGATAAAAATTCAGAGAAAATGCTATCTCATTTGGGGATGAGCAAATCCAGTGATCCTGATAATATCAGTCAATGCAGTTCAATTTACCACCATGAGAGAGGTTTTAGTTCGCATTCAGGGGAAGAAGGGAGTTCCGGAACTGTAAGAAAGCAGTCTGCATTGTCATATGGAGGACTAGTGACAGCCTCTCCATTGGTTGGTCTGCCAGAAATTTCACATCTTGGATGGGGTCACTGGTTTACTCTTAGGGATCTTCAGCTTGCCACAAACCGTTTCTCAGCGGAGAATGTGCTTGGAGAGGGTGGATATGGGGTGGTTTACAGGGGCAAACTAATCAATGGAACTGAAGTAGCAGTGAAGAAGCTTCTTAATAATCTGTAAGGATACCTTTCAAGACACTGTCTTCTTTCTTGTAATTGTTTTTTTTCCCTCTCCTTGTTGGTAATAATTTTGGGGGATTCAATTTCTAGGGGGCAGGCAGAAAAAGAGTTTAGGGTTGAAGTGGAGGCCATCGGTCATGTTCGACATAAGAATCTTGTGCGGCTTTTGGGTTATTGCATAGAAGGAGTTCACAGGTGAAATTCAAATATGTTCCATGATATATTTTGTCAATTTCTTTTCAAATTCACATTTGACTAGTGGTGTCTATATGTGTCTTTAACTGCTGGTTGGTTTACATAGGATGCTGGTATATGAATATGTGAATAATGGTAACTTGGAACAATGGCTACATGGGGCAATGCGCCAACATGGTTCCCTTACTTGGGAGGCTCGCATGAAGGTTATTCTTGGTACTGCTAAGGCGTAAGTTCACCATTCAAACTAGATTATATTATTGACTCTTTCCTCTGGTTAAAGTATGAGACACTACACCTTTTCTTATTGCTAGAACCATGCTTCATCCTCTGGTTCTGATTAGTATTCTAATTGTTGCCAGAAATAACTGGAATATCATTTACTTTAAAAAGCTCAGTGAGATGAAAAGCTGGTTTGTGTAATTGGTTGCAGGCTTGCTTATTTGCATGAAGCAATAGAACCTAAAGTTGTTCACCGGGACATAAAATCAAGTAACATCTTGATTGATGATGATTTCAATGCCAAGGTTTCTGATTTTGGACTGGCCAAGCTCTTGGGTTCGGGAGAGAGTCATATTACAACTAGAGTTATGGGAACCTTTGGGTAATTCTTAGTGCTTATTCTCTCCAGCAACAGTCTGTCACTATATCTTAGTACTCCTGAGTTCTGAACAATAATTTTCTTATGTGAATTTCAGCTATGTGGCACCCGAGTATGCTAATACTGGCTTGTTAAACGAGAGGAGTGATATTTACAGCTTCGGTGTCCTCCTGCTTGAAGCTGTCACTGGAAGAGACCCTGTTGACTATGGGAGGCCAGCTAATGAGGTACTATTCAATAGTTATGACCGACACTTTTCCCATCGGAATTTTCCTCTCTTTATGCTTAACCATGCACAGTTCTTCCTTCTGTTCACATATCTTAAGATAATTTGTGCAAGAAATTCTCATAAACACACCCACACTATATGCCTGCTGCAGGTCAACCTTGTTGAGTGGCTGAAGATGATGGTTGGAACAAGAAGAGCAGAGGAAGTAGTGGATCCAAATCTTGAAGTTAGACCTACAACACGTGCTCTTAAACGTGCCCTTTTGGTGGCACTTAGATGCGTTGATCCCGATGCAGATAAGCGTCCCAAAATGAGTCAGGTTGTAAGAATGCTTGAAGCTGATGAATACCCATTTCGTGAGGTATAAGCATTCAATCTTCTGGTTGATTAATGTTATTTTTCGCGTCTATTAACAAATTATCTGTATGGTTGATTTAGTACATTTCTTTGGCCTTAAGGTGTGCAAATTTTACAATGTGAACTATTTAGCTCTGTAGTCAAACCCTTTGGTCCAACATTGGTCCTTTGCATCCTCCCTTCTCCGGCGCTACAAATTCTTTGAGAAATAATTTAAAAAGAAAATAGGAATAGAGGAGTATGTCTTCAAGTTGATAATTTCATGGTGGTTGTTTTGTTTTAAAACCATGGTATGATGCTGTGGCACATATCATGAAAGTCTCTGAAATGTTTTTTTATGTTATATGAATTTCTGATGCTCTAGTCGGTAGTCAATACTCTTATAAAACATCTAGTATGATATGATTTGTACTCTTATCTATAACTACTTTATTCTTCTGAATGAAGACGTGCTATTTTGTGATACAAACACTGAATTTCTTTTGACTTGTATGACCTCGCTCTATCTATAAACCAGACAGCTAGTAAAGGGCTTCCATAGCTTTCTACTTTCTACTACTTGACTGATGCGACAAGAAAAAAGTTGATACATTTAATTATTTATCATGTCTTTGTCCTGAGTTGCTTTGTGTTCATAATTGTACTCTGCTTTAAAGTGAGATGATGGTCATCCCTGAATGATAGACCCTAAAACAACAAAATTATGTGGTTTGAGTGTCATCATACTTTTTTATCTAGCTTGCATTGCTTTTTGGTAATTCCTTGAACCTTTTCTCAAATTTGTGAAGATATTTTTCATTCATTTACCAGCATATGGTGATGTTGTCTTAAACTTTTACTTGTTTTTTAAATGATCATATTATGCTACAAGGTCCATTGGCAAATTGCTGATATAGACTTCTTCTGTAATCTTATTCAGGACCGGAGGAACAGAAAGAGCCGGACAGCAAGCATGGAAATCGAAGCTATGAAGGAATCAAACGATGTGGAGAGCAAAGGAGGGGAATCGCAGAGCAATGTAACCGAGAAGACTCATTAGTAGGACTGACAGAAGCATGACCTGGTGAATTATTGTCATATTTAAAGGTTTCAGTAACCCATTGATACATATACATCCCAAAATTTGTTTGTTCTGGAGAAATTTCCTGCATCCAACAGAGGAATCAAGCTTGAAGAATAGCCCATTAGGATTTTGAATCACTGGCAGCCATTTCTGTACTGCTTCCTTGGGCATATCACACATTTGGTTATGATCACTTACCAGAGGATGATGAAAAGCTGCTTTCAAGCAGATGAAAGGGTAATATCAGAAAGGGAAAGAGAGAGAGAGAGAGAAGAGGTTCTTGTTGTTGTACAGGTGTGTCTCGGGGATTGGTGGGCTGTCGTTTATACTATACTACATATGATTATGATTTTTTTTCTTCCCTTGGGGTTCAATTACTGTTCTTTGAATGGTAATTGATCAGTTAGTAGTATTTGATTTCACCTTTTTTTTTTCTTTTTTAATTTATTATTTTGTATCAACCATCAAAGTATTGAGAAATCAAATGATGATCAATTTCGTTTCTTCCTTTTTTCCCTCTTTAGTCTTCATTTATACAGTAATGTCTTGCACTTTTGTTTACCTAGTAATGATGCATGAACCCACTCTTCTTAATTGCTTGTGTTCTCTTTTTCTTCACCTCAAATTCACATGGTTTTCTGGTCAAACTTTTATATGCTCTTTTTCTAACTTTGCTTCATTTTCTTCATCATACATTGTCTCCTTAGAGTCCTTACAAGTAATCAAACTGTGTGGTCTTTAATAATTTGACTTCCAGTTTTTTCATGTTCATGCTTTGTTTAGCTTTCATGATTTCATACTTTTCTTTCAAAGCTGACCTCCCCATTGAAACATGTGTAAAACAAGCAATCTATTGCCAATGGGATTTTTTTCTTTTGTTAATTAAGATTGTCAGGATTTGAATCTCGATCTTTAGAACAAACTCCGACACTCTATCAATAGACGACGTGATTGTTGATGCAAATGGAATGTTTCAAATGTAATATGGAAATGGGGTGTTGTTTAGTTTTTGGTAAAACATCAATTTAGGTTAAATATTAGTGCACTTTTGAATTGTAAAGTTTTCCATGTACAATAATGTTGGGATTATACTTGTAACAAATTTTCGGTTGAGTGGTCAAGTTGCCGTATGCATTAAGCGATACGTTTCTCTCTCTCTTGATCTTAATCTTGTCATTTTAGTGGTCCTTTCTTCTCTATCTATAAAACAATGAATAAAATAAAGAATAAGGTTAAAGAGCAACGTTCGTATGAATATGATAGATAGAAACACAGAATAATAAGTCAAGGAATAGAAGAGTAAAAATGGGACCCTGCCCTGCCCTTTTTCTTGCTTGGCTTCTACCTTTGGTTTTCTTTGCCTGTCAGGCTCCCTTGTCAAGTCTCAGCAATCAGAAGCAAGTTCGAGAGGCAGGGAATTTTTTCCTTTTTTGAGCTTGGGACATCTTTTTGACTTTTTATGAATCTGGATTGCTACTGTTTGGCAGTGTCACGTCCTCATAACCTTCTTATTTGTAATTCTGCTCCTCACGTATATGTAAAGAATTAAAAAAAAGCTCAAATTCCATTTCCTCTAATCTAATTAAAGCATGTATATGAACCAGATTCTAATTATAAGAATTAGGTTGGAAACTTGGACTCTTGTAGGTTTATAAATTATTTGATTAAGTCAAGACCATTAAAAAAAAAACAGAATCTATGGTAATAGATTTTTATATTTTAAAGATGTACATAAAATAGTTTGTTTTGTAGGTGTATATTCGATAGTTATATTGAATCTCGATAGAGTACTAGATTTGGTATCAAGCTAACTCTATTCACAAAATTCAAATCCAAGCACCAAACTCCATCCATCTCGAGCCAATTAAGTGTGTGTGTGGCTGCCACGGAGCCTGCTTAGTAGTAGCTGATTTAATTGATCAATGTCTGCAATATTGGATATATATATGTGCATCTGATTCACAACTTCTTCACTGCAGATATGCAGCCCATATATAATATATAATATATATTTAATTTCACACCCCCATTGAGTTTTGGCAATGTCAATGACGAATATCATGTCACTAATTTGGTAATGGCTCGTTGGGAAATGATCTGCATACTATATATATATACGTTTACAGATAGGAATGTGGTTCCCACTTCCCAAAGTGAAGTTTCTGATATCTGGCGTTTACATACTGCCAGAAGAGGGGGGAACTTGGGCATAAGGTTTTTAGTTATTGTTCAAACCCTGCCAATACCTCAAGTATATATATAGAATAGAAGCATGGTTTTCATTTGCTAGAATTTATCTCCATAATTATTATTGGAATTCTTTTAAGGAACGTTTATTAATCTATTACACCTATTTTAATCGTATACTCCTAGTAATTTAAAGTTATTTTGGTATGGACAATATATAATCCCACAGCCACAGAGAAGCCCGGGTTCAAGGCTAGTAATGAGAAAAGTAATGGACAAAGAGCCAAAAACATGAGAAATTACAGGAAAACTAGACACCCCACACACACCCTGTAATAAATTTATACTTGGAAATGAATTAATTTCAAGCAGTTTTTACCTTTAGAAGGAAAAGTCCAGATTAGTATTCAATCAGATTCCCATGTACATAACAAAAATTGCTGCAGTTTTTAAGAGGGTAATTAATGACAATAATCACTTGTACAAATGGGATTTTTCATCTCCTAATTAAAATCCAATTCCTTGTCAGCTTGATCATATAGTTTTTTCTTCAGAGAAGCAAAAATGGGTCGTTACTTAAGGTATCATGGGCATGGGGTCAATCTGATTTTGATAATCACCATTGTTACTCAGATTTCATTGCTTGTATTTCTGGTGTCGTCCAAATCTGTTGAGGCAGACGAAGATGATGACAAAACGATTGTCCGAAAGCTATGCAGCCAAAGTTTGGAACCAGAACCTTGTCTGGATTGTATATTATCCGACAAAGGAAGAGGCACAAGTAACATTTCAGACTTGGCATATTCCATCATGTTTTGCATGTATTCTCAAGCAACTCATGCCCATGATTCTGCAGATCAACTGTTTCAGAACACAACAGAAGAAGTTGGTCTCAAGATAGCATTCGAAGTTTGTAAAGACACATTGTTTTCAGCTTCCAATACCCTTTGGGATGGCTTGACCAAACTGGAGGTTTCGGATTTTCAGAATGCTCTTGTTTCTGCAAGAATTGCGCATGCCAATCTGTTTCAATGTGTTTCTGCGTTTAGAAAATATGCAGATGTTGCCATCCCATCAGAGCTGGTTGAGCACATGGTCGTGGCCAAACGTCTCTATGATGTGGTTCGATTTATGTTTTACCTTATCTGATATGGATAAATCTGAGCATTTTGCCAGATTTCAAAGTCTGAAATTAATTATTAAGCTGAAATAAATCTAAATAATATGAAATTTGGTTGATAGGAACGTGCATGTTTAAAAAGTTTGGATCAAATTCTCTTATCCCCATTGCAGAAAATCAAATGTACTACATTATGCAGAGTGCATCGATACAATATTGTTGAGCATCGACTTTGAAACCAACTGCTAATGGGGCTTAGCGGCAAGAATGAGGCCATATGGGACCCTATGCTCAAATCCCACATCCCACATCCCACATATGGGTTTGGTGTAACTTTTATGTTCAATTTATTATGCTTACTTTAATTTGTAAATTGGATTTGAATAAGAAAATATGAAACCATTAATAGGGATAGAATTTCAACCAAATATGTAACCATTAATATGCTTACTTGGTATTCAGGAGACATATAATTAAGCTTACTAATTTAAAATCGGATCCTACATAAGGGAAGTTCTCATAACATCTATTTTTTTTTTCATTCATAAACTCAGTGAGAGTTTATTTAAGGGGTATTGAGTTCCTCCCACTTGACTTGACAGGCATTCATAAAATAAAAAATCATTCAATTTGGCTCCTTCTTTGTCTATCACGTCTGAAAACCTGCCTCAAGGTAGGTCATCATAGTTTAACACTAATAATTAATTACATATCAGATTTGAACAATTTGGCAATTTCTGGGTTTGGAATTTGCCACATCTCTATATACTACATAGCAATAGGCAATACCTAAAAAATTTGTCATGGTTAGATAGGAAGTTTGGTTATTATTATTATAGTATAAAAATTGGATGTTTCTCTATCTAAAACAAATTGCCAAGACTCAAGTGTGAATGTACAGTTTGAGAATTTATGTTGTTGAGGTAGTTTGGATTCTCATGCAAAATAATCTAATCACCCAAACTTTTGTACTTAAATGATCTAAATTATTCTATATATCTGAAATGCTTCATAAGTTTGCTAAATAGGAAGTATTAAACAAAGGTGTGAGTTAGGTGTATGTCACTGACCCTTTGACTTGAACCAATCTATCAAATATTTAATATTTACTTATTTATAATATATGCATTTGAACACTCTATATTAATAGAATAACTCCAAAAAAGTCCACTCTATCAAAATTTTTATTAATCTTCTCTCTACCATATAATATCTGATTGAATTAATCAGTGTAAGAGACAAAAAAATGTTATTATCTCTTGGAATATTATAAGATCATGTTGTCAAACCAACATTTTTTTAAATTGTTATAGGATTGTCTTGCTGTATTTTTTATCTGGGATCGAATCATTTTTTCTTAGTTTTCATACAAAGCAATATATAAGATGCTTTTTTTTTTTTAGGAAAGCAGTATATATAAAATTTTGGTGTGTGGAATTCAAACTTTTTGTTCAACATGTCTATGTGACTATGTCGTTAATTATCATGACTCATGAGCTACCTGGATATATACAAAAAAAAAAAGTTAGTAGACTAAAACTATACCTTATATAGGTTCTAATTAATATTTTAAATTAATTGAATGGCTTCCTATTATAGCTAGAGATAATTAACATAAACAAGCAACATAAGCATAATTATATAAAAAAAATCATAATAAATTGTTGATGCCAATAATGCCGTGACTAAATGTCAAGTTCCGAGTGGCTTGTAAGAAAGTAAACCGTGAGGAAAGAGGTCCCCCGCATGGCTAGAGAGGACCCTATCCAATGGTCAAATCAGATAGGATCCCCCTGTGGATAATGAGCTAGTTAGAACAGTTTTAGGCATAATAGAATGTAATGTCACATAATCTCATAATGAACCTACTAATGAGATAATGAGTTATAACTTGGCAATTTATATACCTTATAAGAGGTTTGGGCCTTTAGTGGCTAATGCCCCACATCATCTTTAGCATCTGAATTTTCGTCCAAAACATTCTCTAAGTCGGTTTAGGAGAATATCAATTTTGTCCAGAAATTTCAAGGGAAAATTGTCCACTAAAACGGCAGAATTAGGTCTTGAGATAAACATAAAAGTTGTAGATCTCGGAATCCTCTTTCCAACGGTACCTCATTTGCATCTTTCTGAGATCTGGATCAAAAGTTATAATTTTTTTTTCCAAAATAGCTTTTGTGAAGTCCTCCTTTAAATAGGATTTAACAATGTTGCATCAGGGCTGAATCATTACTGCATCAAGGCTGAATCATTACTGCATCATAATTACTGATTGGATTTAGACTCCTTCTTTTGCTTCCATATTAACAAATTGGGTCTAAGAATATCAGATTTAGATTTCAAGACGTCTAACTTGGTAATATGTACTTCATGGACTCAAATGAGTCTAATGGGCCAATTGGGCCGAAATGAGACAAAATCAATAGTTTCTCCAAATCTATCTATACTATATGTAAAAGTACTGAAAAACTTTATGTTTTCCGATTGTACCATTTTTTCAAATATATTTCTAAATTGACATTATTAAATTTATTATTTAAAAATTAATTATAAAATTTCAATTTAGACCGAATTATAAGTTTGTAAAATTGATTTTCATTGATGGACATGCAAATTTCTACTAATAGTGGGAAACTTTATGTTTTCTTGTTGTACCTTTTTTTTCAATTATAATTCTAAATTGCCATTATTAAAAGTATAATTTTATTATTGAGAAATTAATTAAAAATTTCAATTTACACCGAATTATAAGTTTGTCAAATTGATTTTCATTGATGAACATGCAAATTTCCTTTACTATTATTTTTTGAATTTAATATTTTACTTTTAATTTCAATTTTTTAAATGTCAATAAAAAGATTAAACTAACACTAACACGTACAATACTATCGTTAGTGAAGCTACATCTCTTCGTTATATAATGTTTTGCCGCATTCACTTTGTTTGATTGGAAATTGTTGAGTTAGAAGAGTAGGTGATATTATGATTTTGAATTTCTTGTCTCTGTGTGGTTATCAAAATTTCATAAGATGATTATTATAATTTAATGAGGAGGTTATCAAAATTCCATAGTGCGGTTACCAAAATTTCATATAGATGTTATCAAAATTTCATGGAAAGGTTATCAAAATTTCATTGTGTGGTTCCAAAATTTCATAGGATCAGGTTATTAAAATTTTTAAGGAAGGTTATTGAAATTTCATAGTGTGGTTATCACAATTTTATAGAAAGGTTATCAAAGAGATTATCAAAATATCCTAACGAGGTTATAAGAATTTTATAGTGTGGTTAACAAAATTTTATAAGGAGGTTACTAATATTTCATAGAGAGGTTATCAAAATTTCATAGTATGGTTATTAAAATTTTTTAGTGTGGTTATCAAAATTTCATATGAAGGTTATAAAAGTCTCAATTTCATAAGGAGTACCAAAATTTGATAGAAGGTTATCAAATCTCTTAGAGTGATTATCGAAATTTCATAGAGATCGAGTTATCAAAATTTATAGGAAGATCATCAAAATTTCATAATATTGTTATCAAAATTTCAAAGCGAGATTATCAAAATTACATAATGAAAATATCACAATTTCATAGAGGGGTCAACACAATTTTATAGAGAGGTTATCAAAATTGCATAAAGAGGTTATCAAATTTTCAAAATGTGATTACCAAAATTTCATTGTGGTATTTTTGGGGAAGTTATCAAAATTTCATAGTATGGTTACCAAATTAGGAAGGTTATTAAACTTTTATTATGCAGTAATCAAAATTTCAGGGAGGATATCAAAATTTCATATGAAGGTTATCAAAATTTCATGTGAAGGTTATCAAAATTTCATAAGAGGGTTATCAAAATTTCATAGTATGTAGATCAAAATTTCATAGGGAGATTAACAAAATTTTATAATGAGGTTATCAAAATTTGTAGTTATCAAGATTTCATAAGGAGGTTATCAAAATTTTATAGGGAGGTTTAAATATATTTTATAGGAAGGTTTATCCAAATTTTATAGCGAGGTTATCACAATTTCAAAGTGTGATTATCAAAATTTCAGAGTGTGATTACTAACAATTCATATGGAGGTTTTTAAATTTTCATAACGTGGTTATCAATATATCATATGGAGGTTATCAACATCTCATAGTGTTGGTTATGAAAATTTTATTTGGAAGTTATCAAAATTTCATATTGAGGTATTCAAAATTCCTTAGGGAGGTTAACAAAATTTTATAGAAAAAGAACGACTAATATCCTTGATCGTTTAGCAAATAGGTTTGCACATGATCAGATGGCTCGCATTGATTGTGAGGTGGGTCTCAATCGTGTTTGGAGTGGAGATTCTCTACCCGTTTGTAATCCTGATTCATAAAATTAATGAAATGAATTTTTTCTCGAAAAAAAAAACAAAATTTATAAGAAGATTGAAAAAAAATTTATAAAAGAGTTCTCGAAATTCGATAGTATTATTATTAAAGTTTCATAGGAAGGTTATTAAAATTTTATAAGGAGATCATAAAAAATAGTGTAATTATTAGAATAATTAAATATGGAGGTTATCATAATTTCATATGAATATTTCATTTAAACACGTTAGG
>AWUE01013778.1:0-72864 GCA_001974825.2 Corchorus olitorius | reverse complement strand
ATATATATCTTGGATATAGCTTCTAACCCACTAGAACTAGAATTAAATTGGTTAAAACAAAAAGTGCAGATGAATGTTAAAAGATCATAAGTACCTGATGGATCCATCGTTGTCGAGGTCTGCTGCAACCAAATCCCCCAGTGTCATCTTCTTCTGAAGAACCCATTTTGCAATTTTCCGATTCCTCTTCTCAATCCTAAGCTCTGTAAGGTATAAAAATGCTCTTGCAACAGTCAATGTGCTTACCAGTAGCCATAGAATTGCAAAACACCTCCCTCTTAAGGTTTTGAAAGCATAATCTCCATATCCCACTGTTGTCACAGAAGTAACAGCGAGATAAAAGCTATTAACCCAATCCAAATTTTCCAGAAAATGCACTGAAACAGTCCCTACAGCGATCCAGCCGACAACAACTACCAGAGCCAGACATACTTTAATTCTTATTCTCATCCTCCCTTTTGCTTTGTCTATCATATATGTCTGAACCATTGTGTTGAACCGATTTTCATCGACTGTGCTCAGCAGCACTGACTCTTGTCTATCACAAATGTAAGTAACCAACCCATTGAGCAAAATATCGATGAATCCGAAACCAATCAGTATGAAGAAACAGGTGAAAAGCTTGGTAAATATTGTGTCTGGGACAATATCCCCATAACCAATAGTGCAGAGAGTCACCACAATGAAGTACAAGGCATCTACAGGCTTAAAAGTCTTATTGCCCTTGAAACTTGCAGAACTAGTAGTATACACTATAATACCTATAAATATGTACAAAACCATCCAAATGAAGGCCTGGCGGACGATGAAAGGAGTTTTTGATTTCTTTGCTGGCCTTTGGTGATCTTCAGGGTCTTGAAAAGCTTCCCTAACATCAGTAAAAATTGAAGGAGCCGAATTCGAGCGCCGGGTGAGTTTCCTCTTCTTGTTTAAGTTGGCAATAAGGTTGACATAGGAGGAAGAGTTCGGGGTGGTGGTGATGGGGATAATGGCATCATTTGTGATGAGATGTGCAGTGGATCGACGGCGTCCCGGGCCAAGATCAATGTACCCTGGGGAAATTCTTAAGGAAGATGGTCTGCTAGACTCTTCTTCTTGTACTGTTTTAGGTAGAAAAGGTTGATCCATATTATTGAATTTGATTCAAATTTGCATGACATCAAGATAAAGGTTTGCTGACCCTTTTTTAGGTGTATTGGTGACAATTTTATTGTCCAAGCATAAAACACATGGATTTGGAGGAAGTCCATAAAAAAGTGAAAACTACTAGTCAAACCAATTAATGGAAGACAAGTTGGGTTTATTTGGTGGTTTATCTAACAGTCATATGGCGGGAAACAGGACAGCATGACCTAAGTTATTACTAGCTAATTACTCAAAAGTTGGTTAAGATTTCACAAGAAAGCTCAAATAGTTCCTGCTTTCTTGGACCGGTAAGCTTTTGCCATAAAGAAAAGGGCATTTATTTGTTGGTTATATATTGACTGATATTGACTGATATTGGGCTTAAATTGACTGATATTGGCCCTGAAAATATACTCCCCCGGTAAGCCATGTAAGGTCTTGGCTAATTTAGAGGAGTCACGTCAAACCCCAAACAGGAAAGCTCTTTTAACGAGACCTTACTTAAAAGATATCGAGTTTCTTTCCACTCAACCGAGTTAAGTTTTGTATAGATAATTAATTATTAATACTTCAAATTATCGTGGATTGAAGAAGTTTTGTGATTAATAACTACTATAAGAGAAGATTAGACCAATTCAAAATTTGTCAAGCAAAACCTGGACATTAGAATTGGGTTTAGTCTTGAAGCAACAAAATCCGGGTTGATATGAGTTAGTATTAATTATTCTCCCTTGATATAACACAGTCAAAGATTCTCCACTTGGCACTTCTTAACCAATTAATTAATCTTGTTTTACAAGACATAAGACTAAGTTAATTTTAGTTGAGACTTCCATGATAGTTGATTAATTTTTTATTTTTTTTTCATTTTCACATATACCTACATAATTCTACTACATATTGTGGGATTATTATTATATTAAGCCAATAACAAAACAAAAACAAATCAAATTAAAGGCAACTTATATTTTGAGATTATGATTACTATCATACACATCTAAACTCGCCTACTTAAATTGCTTTCCAAGTCAAGATAAAACTTCAAGAAGCATTGCTTGTTGGTGAAGGCATGATTTATCTAACTATTTACATCTACCAACAAAACATTTTCAAAAAAGCATTGCTTCAGACATTAGTGGACTTGGTATTGTACCAGAGGCAATGGGACTTGACATTTTGCAAGGCATGCAACTCTCACCATGTCATCAACTCATGACGATCGATGTCCTATGTCCTTTCAAATCCAGTTCAAAAGCCTGCAACCAAAAGCAATAAATCACTTTGATCAAGATGATGATTCATCAGTTTGCAGATGAATGGACCATAGAACATGTAGAATTGCTTATTCTTAGAATGCAAAAAGCTTACCATTTTAACCAATAAGGATATAACCTTCACCATTTGGAAGTATACTTGCAGCTGTAGGAGGCTTAATAGCTCGAGCAACACTTTTACGGACCTGTGCATGAGATTCTGCCTCTTTTTGGAAAATCTTAACCAGTTCTTGAAGCTCTAGTCTTCTCACCTCAACATCCTCATCAACTATTGGTTTCTTCAGCCCCAGATAGAGCAAACCGGTGGCAATCAAGGCTACTCCAAGCAATGCAAGGATACCGGAAAATATCAGGAATGCATATGGGGAATTTTCATCATTTCCAGGTATTCCATCCACATTGATCCCAAAGAGTCCAGTAATGATGGACAGAATTAGGCCACAGCCACCAAAAATTCCTAAATTGTGTGTGACTGTGAGGCTTTTATCCTGAAATCAGCAGTAGGAAGAGTAAAAGTGAGAACCAAAGAGATTAAGAAACTAATGTGGCATAAAGAGTAACATTGTCAGACAGACGGTAGATCCTTTTGAGGGTGATCAAGAGAATGTAAACCTGCAACCATGCACGAACTGCGCTTTGCATAACATCTTGAATTGTAAATAAGCGACCGCGAACTGCCTCTTGCTCTGAAATCATATCTCTTGTACTTTTTCTTACCCCATTTAGTAAGTCCCTTGTTGCATTCCCTTTCAAATGTTGAAGCAGCTCGAAAACTATCTCTTCTCGTGCATGGAGAGACCACTTCACTCTTATAACCTGCAAAACAAAAGGAAAAGACACTTCTTAAATTGAAAAAATCTGCACTTTGAAACTATCTAGCTGAAAAGCCAGAACATCTGCACTTAAATGGAAAACATCTGCAATATTCTTGCAATTTTGAATCTATCTAGCTGAAAAGCCAGAACATATGAAAAGTTACTCTTAACAGAAGAATGTTTGAAAAATGGTAATTTTTTTTCCTAGGGTAGACTTTGAAATTTGAATTGCTTCATATACCAAACTGACCTACCTGGGTTGACAACCTTCTGATTTCTTGGTTCAAAATTATTGTAAAAAGATGCAGATCCTCATGATGTCTCCTGTTCATGTGTTAATTGTTAATGGTTCAATCTGTCAATTAATGCACAAGCAAATAACATAGTAGGAAACTTAAATTCTTTCAATTAAGAAAACAAATCATCCAAGTTACATGAATACCTGTTCATAAACTTTAACTCAACTTCATCTGCTTCACCAAATATTGATTTGCGAAATATCCTAAGAAAAAAATGCAAAACATGATAAGCTCATTTCGATGTCAGTCTGCAGGTGTGTCTCACCATGTTTGTATGGCGCTGTCCCCATCCATGAGTTCAAAACGAAGGAATCAAAAAGTAGTTCTAAAAAAAGTTTTGTTTTCAGAAATATCAAATGAGTTGCCAATAATATGTAACCAGCAAATAACACTGAAAGAAAAGGAGAGAGCAGAAATTATGATTGGTCAAGGAATATGCAGTAAACCATTTCAAGAGTTTCTTTAACTTCTTTTTGCATATAGATTAGTTTTGTAGATAACGGCTATGGAGGATGAATTTATATGCCAATAAGATGAGCTTCCATGAATTAAAAATAATTTTATCAGAAGAAAAGAACATTTACCTGTCATCCCATCTTGCAAGGCGACAAGTGAGATGTGCTATAACCTCATGGATAGTTCGTGGAATGTTAGTGCCTCCAGCAATAAGCATTTCCTGGGAAAAAAAAAGGAGAAATCTATATTAAGTAAACAAATCCAGTCACAGTAATGCCTAGCATGGCAAGCATTATTGTATCTAACTTTATTTGAAAAAGTATTGCAGGGTGCAAAAACAGACCTGAACTTCTGCAATACCTAACACATTAATGTTTGATGCAGACCCTTTGACATGCAATGATGTTATTAAAAAGTTTTGTGCATGCCACGATCGTAAGACAATTGGGATGTCATCTTCATCAGCTAAAGGATCACCAGCTGACTGTCCCAATAGCTCAAACAACAGTCCACCAGCAACTATGACAGGAACCTGTCAATATTATATCAGTAAAATGATCATTGCATTTGAATATGACATGAAGCATGTTTGGCTAACTGCAGATTTAAGAATGAAATGCGAGGAAAGGAGAATTGTAAAGTAAACATCTTTTTAACAAGATGATGAAGATAAATTAGATGATATCGGCAACATTGATTTACTGTTGGACTATGGAGATAAACCATGTGTAAAGAACATTTGGACACTAACTCCTTTCAAGAAAGTCTTAATCTGATCATAAAGAATAGGGGAAACCACAAAGAAAGTACTAATAATCCAATCAGTTTTACTTTTATGGTAAATTGGAACTTCTAACCATAGAAACCATGTTCATTTCAGGATCAGAACAACATCAGAAATCCAAGACCTTCAAGTATAGAATTACTAAAACCTCTGATGAATTTTGATAGCAGGAAAAGATAAAGCTTATAATCTCAGTGAAGTATAGAATAGAACATTCCTTGCAATACTAACTGTACCTCATAAAGTAGGTGCTTCATACGCTCACTTATGAGCTTACTTTCATCTCGCAAAGCGATACTAATAGCAGGATGCAGCCAGTGAGCATTACTTAACCAAGCATTTACAGATGGATGATCAGCAGCAACGTGACACCACCAAGTCGGACCAACTGGCCTATCCCAGTAAGGAGCTGCTAAATCTGCAACAGTGACATCATCTTCATTCTGTATGAGCTCAACAGGCTGAGAGGCCCATCCATCATCAACTTGCACCATCTGAACTAGTTCAGAAACTCTCTCCCAACCAATTGGTTTCCAATATGTTCTTGGCAACTCTTCCCCAGGATTAAGATTCCTGCGGTTACAATTTTTTTCACACAATGTATCTTTAACTGTGAATGCAGATTCTGTTAAGGGTGGAGAGTTTGCTAAATTGTTAACACTAGAATCCTCCGGCTCGTGTGCATAAATCCTCTTCCTAGATGCTTCTTTGGAACCATACTGTGTAGACCAGAACTTTGCACCAGCTTTTTGCTGAAGTGTTTTTCTTTGTCCTTGACCTTGAATGAATTCAAAAGCACAAATAAGTCCATCTGTCCAAAGATGATCACCTCCTATTGCATCGCTCCGGCTCTGATACTGATTCTTGTTATAATCTTGTTTCTTCATTTCATTGCTCATGGAGTCTGAATAATCATTGCCTGCTTTACTCATGTTTCATCCTCAACTCTGCAAAATTCACAAAAAAGCCTTCATTAAAGGACAGAGTTAGACACTAGCTAATATAGCACTATAGGTTACAACCTTTATTCTTTTAAAATTAATTAATGGTATAAATCACAGAGAGAAAATCAAATAATCCAAAACAAAATACTAGTAGTATATAATTTGTCAAACAGTTCATGTCTAATTAAGACAGTTTAAAATAATATTAAATCAATGTCTTATATCCATTTAAAATCCAGTAAATTACAACCCAGGTCTGGTTTCAGCTTTCAGGGTTCTTAATTTTTCCTACCCTTCCCACTTCCCAGTATATAATATATCAATCAAACAAAAAATGAAAACGAAAAGGTGAAAAAGAGATAATACTAATAAAATAAAAAAATGTGTTCCAACAAGATTGGAGATTGGAGAAACATAATATTAGTATTAGGATAAAAGTAAACTAACAACTTACCTGAGTCGCTATTTTGAATGAAGGGATGAGTTTTTGCTTTGATATATGAGTGAATTTATGGAATTGGATTATAAAGTAGAAATGTGAAGCAGCAATGGAGATTTAAAAAGAGGGAAATTGGTAGAATGGTGTCTAAAGTGCACCGCTGGGTGGAGGTGGTGAGTGTTGAAGTTTGGCCGCTTGGCCTGCCCTTTTGGATACTGCCTTTGAGTTACAACTACCCACTCCTCCATGCAGCATTCTTTGCACTCTTATCCTCCCATGACACGTGGAACTTCTTTTTGTTCTTTCTTGATTTTGTTTTTCTTTTAAAAAAGCTCTTGAATTGTTTTTTTTTAGCTGATATATTTGTTACTTATTATTGAATCCTAATCTTTTTTTTTGGCCGAATTGAATCCTTATTTTGAAAAAGAAAAAAAAAAAGAGACTACTAGTACTATTATAGTTCTTGCTACAATCCCAATATCTAGAGTTATTAGACCCAATTAATCATAATCGAGGTTTTTTATTTTTTATTTTTGTAAAGTTTAATAGTATGGTAGGTTATCTCATCTCTAAGATTAGGACAAGCCGCAAACCCCTTTGGGGATTTAAGATTCGAATTCACAAATCATGAAAAGTCTATGGAGGTTCGAACCCGGATGCCTTCCACTACAAATCAAATCATTTATCACTTTGACTAACCCCATTGGCATCAGACTCTTAGATGGTTAGAAGCTCTCCTAACACATGTTTTTATGAGAATTTGAAATCTTTGTATTGAATTTCATGACTTGATAGTTAATACTCCTAATATGATGAATCAAGTGTTAGTCTAAATTTTTGTCTATCTCCTTTAAGAAGAACTAATTAATTCTCAATGTAACAGATCATGACGATAACATACGTTTGCACCAAAGTGATAAAGATAAATTTTGGGTGAAAATGTGAAGGACTTGAAAAAAAAGTCTGTAAATTATAAATCTCCAATAGAGTGCGGCTTTAAGGTAACCCATCCTAAACTTATTTTCTAATTCCTACCCAAAACCAAAAGATGAAAAGAAAGAAAAAGAACCATAAATAATAAAACAGCCCCATTTGGGCCTCAATATATCTGTTCAAGACTCGGTCAAAATTAAGCCAAGTCCAAAAGGCCTCGCCTTCACCTTCCAGTGGACGCCAAATTCCCTAACCCATTGGGCTGATTGTCTTGGGTTCTTCCACTCCACCTATTCTTATTTTATTTCTTAATAAGATTTTTTTTTTTGAAAAAAAGAAGAAAATCGATGAGTTTCAACTTTGAAATAGGAACCCTTTTATTCTCAAATCTCAATCCTTCAATAACCACTGTTTTCAAAACCGGACCGGATCGGTTTAATCGGGAACCGTCGGCATGTTCGGTCCTTAAAAGGGTGGAAATCGCGGTTAGTCAACATGGTCAACAACCGGACAAAAACCGGTTGGACCAACGGTTGGACCGGATAAAACCGGTTTGATAGTGGAGAAAATTTGGAAAATTTTTTGAAGGTGGTGAGTTTTGAACCCACAACCTTGTGGGTAACAAAAAACACACTTAAACCACTGCACCAAATGCTTTTATGTGATATGTATATACCTTATATAATATTTAAAAGGTAAAATGCCAACAATTTCCATAAATTACACTTATCAAACCAGACTGGCGGTTGAATCGGTTGGACCGATCAAACCACCGACCGGAACCATCACCGGTTCTAGTGGCAGCCCGGTTTTAAAAACAATGTCAATAACCCTAATTTCTTCTTGAGGTAAATTAAAAAATTGCGATTTTATAAATAAAAGGAATTTGCCAAAAACCCTAAAAATATGCACTTTCCATATTTTACACTCACGACAAAGCAGAGCACCGACTCGGGCCGAACGACACAGTTTTGGTTAAAAAAATATAGAAAACAAAAATTTAGAAAGAATCAACAATTAGTAAGGGTCTTTTAATCTCCCCATGACTGTCAAACTATCCATGATCCCTGACCCTCCAATTAAAATCATAGAGTATCTGAAAGGGGGAGACAAAGGGTCGGAAAATTGATCCTATCGAGAAACGACGGTGATAAAGGTTACTGTGATGAAAACAATATAACAGGCAGGTGAAGTTAAGGTAAGAATTTAATACTAATACTAACTTAAATAGGATTTTTTTGTATTTTACTTGGCACTCAAAATTAGTCCACAAAGTAAAAGGAAAAAGAAAAACCGCTTATTTATTAATTTTCCCTCACACGCTCTATATATTAAAAAATATAAACAGAACGAGAAACTCCCATTACAAAACAAAAAAAAAAAGAAAGAAAAGAGAGAGTATTCTTTTGTTTCGTTTCTTTTCTTTCTTATCATCTGTTTTGTTTGTTTGTTTTGATCTGATAAGCCGTAGATAGAGATAGTGTGTGATGGGGAGTGACAGCAAGAGCAATGGTAGTGGTCGTGGTGGTGGCGGCGCCGCCGCCGGAGGCGGAGGAGTACAGATACCGGCATCGGTGAAGAAAGTGGTGCAGAACCTTAAAGAGATTGTTGATAATAACTGTACGGACTCGGAGATCTACGCTGTTCTTAGAGACTGTAATATGGACCCTAACGACGCCGTTCAACGCCTCCTCTCTCAAGGTTTTTCTTTTTCCCTTCTTTCTTTTCATTTTTGTTCCTTTTGATGGCCGTAGAAGATATTTGTTTTCGCTGGTTTTTTTCTTTTGCTTTTGTATTGGTAACTCTTACGTTTGTATATTCTTGCTCAGAAAACTGAAAGAAGTGTAATGTAAAAAGTTATTCTTGTATATGTGGCAAGAGTTTTTTTTTTAAACAATTTGTTAGAATTTTGAGAAGTTATGAATGTGAGTTCTTCTTCTTTTTATCTTTTTTTCTCAATGCATGCGTTTTTCTACTAATATTTGTCTTTTTTAAAATACTATTTTTTTCTTCCAAAGAATAGTGTATACCTTTGTCTTAAAAAGGCTTCAATATGTAAATAGAAGGAAAAATGAAAAAAGAAAAAGAAAAAGAAAAGGTGTGTTATACTGGATAAAATTGTTGCAAAAAGAATCAGGATTTGACAAGTTTTTTGGTTAGGTATCTAATAAATTTTAAGAGAAATTTAGTTATTAATGATTCTTAATTTTGTAGATACTTTTCATGAGGTGAAAAGCAGACGTGAAAGAAGAAAAGAGGTATTCGTTTTTTAATGTGCTTAATCTTTCTCTCCATTATTGAGTTGATTTACCTTTTTTTTTTTTAAATAATAAAGGCAACTTTTCTTATCTCTTGATGATATTTCAGATGAAAGACACCCAAGAACCAAAAACCCGGTCTAATTATGGTCCTTCGAATCGTGGTGTTAGAGGTAGCAGTGAACATTCTTTTGGGCGGAGTGGTTCGGTGCATATGAATTCCAATGGTATGTTCTTTGCAGCACATCTGCCCTGGTGACTGGTTTAAAATTTTTTTTTTATTATTATATTCTTAATAGGGAATTCTTTTCCTTGTTGCAGAGCTTGGTAAAGCTGCATACAGGAAAGTGAATGGGTCCGTTGCTTCTAATCCGTATCATGCTTCTTCTACAATGACTGCAAATGCACAAACTTGGAATGAGCAGCCTTTCCCTCAAAGGTTGGATCTTTAAATGAAGCAAGATTTGCTGTTTTTTCTACCTTGTTTCCTTGTGCTATTCTTAATGTCTTAATTGGAATTTAATATAGTCCAGCTTGTTGATAGGTTATGTTCACAACTTTTTCAATTATGTTTCTTCGTACATACTTTTGATGTTTGATTGGCAGATGTCTTTACGATGCACGTTCCTCTGTTGCTTTTTTCTTTCTTCTCTTAATCATTTCAAGGAATGGAAGGCATAATCTGTAGCCTTGTTCAATCTGCTTCTTGATGAAATGTTTACTCAGTGATTTTAAGTATCTTAATTTTTGTGCAGCAATTCTTTTAATGCTGATAATAGAAGACAAACGTTAGGAACAGGTGAGATGATTGATTCATCTTTGCAACAATCTCACGGATCACAATCAGCTTGGGTGGGGGCCTCCGGACATGCAACTATGGCTGATATTGTAAAAATGGGTAGGCCACAGAGTAAAGGCTCACAAATGCCATGTGAAACATCTTATACACCTCAAGATGCAGTTCCACCCAATACGGCTGTCTACCTGATGAAAAATTCACATGCTAGTTCACCTTCAGAATCGGGAACACACCATGATTTGCATTCTTCAGACTTGGACATGTCTCGTGAATTTGGAAAGAAATCTAGTCAACATGAGTTTGACAATGGATGGCATACGATTGAGCCCATAACAACTAGTGACATTGGTGAAACGATGTACTCAGATCAATCTTACTTGCAAAATAACAGACCTAACTTATCTAGTAACTGTTGGTCAGAAAATGCTACCGGGGGTCTTGTAGGAACTCGTAAACAGGATGATGATCTGTGTAAGAATACAGGTTCACCAGATTCATATCAGCAAATCTATGAGCACCAAGAAGGTAAAGTTTCAGGTTCTGAGTTTGACTTCATTAAATTTTCTATTTCCTTTGTTTGGTTTTTTAATTATAACTACTGATAGGGTAATACGAAGGGCATGGGATGCTATATATTAATCACGGGTTCTGCTGATGGGGTGTTTGTACTTAGATGATTGTACCTTTTTGGAATGTTTGTGTAGTTTGATTAATCAAGCTTTGTATGGCAACAATTGTTATATACACTATCATTTTATTTCCTTATAATTAGAATGTTCTGCAGTTCAGTTTTAAAGTTAAGCAGTGGTGGCACTTTATTTTTTTCTCCGAGAATCTTCAAATTTAGTTACTTTCTGATTGAAAAGGACTTGTTAGTCCAGACCATAAAAAACTGTATTTTCTATTCATATGCTCTGTGATATAGGGTGTAAAACCATAAGAATGTCTGTAAAATCATATGAGAAGTGCCGAAAGGAAAGGATCTTTCTATGTAGCCTTAGGCTCTAAAATTTTCAAGCCTGAGAACTATAATTGCATTTAAAAGTTGTTGCAGTTAGTACAATTTAGGTACATAACTAACTACATGTATTTTTGACTGATCTCTCCCACTACCACTCCTTTGCATTTTCCAAGTGTATGCTAGATTGATGGTTAATTTAGACAGTTTAGTGTTGCTAAATGCTTATGGATTGTTGTTATACTGTGTTTATTGTATTTGTGCTATGCAGCAAGAAGTTAATATTGAATATGTGATGTGGTTTTTGTTCCTCAACTTTTTTGATGTTACATCTCAGGAATAGGCAGAGGTTCCCATATATCTGTTCCAAATTCCACTGCATCTTTGTCAAATGATGTCGTCGAAGCTGTATCATCTGCTGCAGTGAACTTACAAAACCTAAGCTTAGGGAAGGAGGAACCAGACGTGACTCGAACAGAGGAGAACCATGGAGTGGTGCTTCCAAATTATTTACAAGCCTTTGCAGCTGACTGCTCGCATTTAAGCTTCGGTACCTATAAATCTGGCAAAAGTACAGCATCTTCCCATCCACGAGCATCCAGTTCCTTGACAAATGACCCGGGAGATGTCTTTACAGCATCAAATGGTCCATCCTCTATGCATTTAAGCTCTAGGTATGCACCTCTTTACTTAGTTCCAGTTTTGGTGCTTGTTAATGGTAGTTAATGATATTTGGATGTCTTTCTTCGCAGGAACTCATTATATCATGATAGAGAGTATATGGGGTTTGATTTTGATGCTCTTAGAGCTACTGCTGATGCTAGGAATTATAATGCACCCAAATCTTCGCAGGCAGAGCTTAGGAAAGTAGATGTTCCCCATGCAGCAGCCAATGGGAATGATTTTGTCTCACAATCATCTATAACTGATTCTAGGGTGAAGAACATCCAAGAGTTATGTGCTTCAATGCCTTTCATGATTAACCCAAAGGCTAGGAATCTTCCTCCTTTGCCAAGCGAAGTGGTAAACAGTCTTTTCCTCTCTTGTTGCATTTAGGATACCCTAGCTTCTCCTTGTGCATTTTGCTGCCATGATACTAGTGGGGTTTTGTGAAAAAATGAATATGGAATTAGTGGCTACTTCTTGCTATTTTGCAAACAGCTTTAGCATCAATATCAATATGAACTTGAGAGCTATTCTCTATGTTTGATTATAATGTTTTTAGGCTTTTATGATATGATTCTTTTTGGAATACCTCACAACTCATTGTCATAAGCAACCTTGCTTAATAAATGTTGGTTACCTGGCCAATGCTCAGTATGTCTCATTTCTCTTTATGCCCACTTAATTTGAGCAATATAAGCCTTTCTTTCCTTTGTGATTTTGTATGAATGCTTTTGCAATCACTTGTTGACTTAGTTCTGATTTCAGTTTCTCTTAAAACTTTCCACTGATCTGGTGAATTTTGGGTTTTAGCAATCATATTCGAACTCTACGACTAGTGATATAGTGGCAGAGGCATTGCAGTCTTTAAAAGCAAGAGATTCCGCAGCATTCCCTGCATCACAGTCAATTTCATCAAGATACGGCAGTACTGCATCATCCATTAAAAACCTAACTGTGTCCATGCCTGAGGTATGAAATCATTATCTGTTCTCCTGTGTAGCTAAAATATATTCAAATTAGGTCTGATTGATATTTGCGGTGGCAATTTCATGCTAATAATGGTTGAATCTGACCACCCCTCCTTTGTATTGCTCGTCTAGAAGGCTGCCTTTGTTATTTTGTAAAAGGCATACGTCCAAGCGGGTACTTGTCTTGTTTAGGGTCTACAGAAAGTACTAAAGCTGAGTACTGTGACTACTGGCCATCCAATGTTAGAATATTCACCCTAGATTTTACTTGGTCGAGGTTAATTTTCTGATGTGTTAGGGATAGGAATTGAGTTAAATCTTACAGATGGATCCTTATAGTACTCATTGAATTCTATATTTTGCGTTTTTTGCTGGTCGTTTCATGTTAATGCATGTGAAGTTTGAGATGAATTAGTGGCTATCTTTTCATATTAGGCAGCCAATGCATATTTAAATAACTTTAGCTGTCTGATGTCATCATGTCAAATGTGTGGCGAATCTGGTATTACATTCATGTTAAACTTTGATTCGAGTGACGACTGCCTACTTAATTGGACTTGAGATGTTAATTTTTTTCCCTGTTAAATTAGGTTTTAAATTCTGGAGCCTTTTCTGCATCCCTCCCAACCTCACAGGCCTTGAATGGTACCAACCTTACCACTGGACCTCTTAAAGATAATTTCTCAGCACATTCTTATTCTCAAACTGGCTACTCAGCCATACCTCAAGGTCATACTTATCCACCATCGGTTTTTCAACAAGCATATCCAGATGGCAATGTGTATGAAAAACCAGCATATCCAGATGGCAATGTTTATGAATCTCTTGCGGGGATGAAATACAACCTCCCTCAATATAGAAGTGCCAGTATGACCAGCTTGCCTTTGCCGGGTTCTTACGCATCTGGTTATGATAGTTTAGGAAATCCCACTGACATTCCTGGAAATTTTCAGCACAATCTATCTACTGGTACAGCAGGCAACAAAGTTGGATACGATGACCTTTTACGTTCTCAGTACAGGGATGGAGGAGCTAATTTTGCCCTACTTCAACAGGTGATACCATTAAGCATTTTTGATGATTTATGATGTGTTTACTTTACTGTAAGTTTAGAAACACATTCATGTTCTATAACTTCTTTTCTTTTTTCTTTTTTTTTTAATGTTTTCCAGAATGATGGCTCTGCTTTATGGGATTATGGACATGGTTCAAGACATATATCGACTATCCCAGACAGTGCTTATTACGGTTTACAAGGGCAGAATCACCAGCTTTCTGGATATCAACAGAGCCAGCAACAATCACAGCTTTATGGAGCCTTGAATTATCCTGGCGTATATAATTCTCAAGCAGGGATCACAAGGGAACAGCAGCTGCAGCAGCAAAATCTTCGTGATATGCTTATAAATGGTTCTCAAGGCCCATCATCTAAGCAACAACAACTACCCCAATTATGGCAGCAGAGCTACTAATCCTCCTAATCTTTTCCCCTTTTTGTTTCACCTCGTTAGAGAGGCATTTTAAGAGCCTGCTGACTAGGATGACATTAGAGTTCAATCAAGGGTTTTTTTCGGAGTGCTATGGCTATATGTCCAATTGTACATACCTAAAAAAGAAAAGTTGACTGGCAAATATCCTCTGCCTCAACATTGTATGCTATTTTTTTCCATGTTGGGTTAATGATATGATTAGCTAAGCTAGCTTTTTGATCGAATTAATATAGATATCTTCCATATGCAGCTCATGCATTAGTTGTTAATTTGATTAATTACATTTTTGCGATATATTTGTTTTTGCACAAGCAGAAGTTTTGATGTGGGTATCTGTTAGAAAAGGCAATTAACATGAAGAGAGGGTCAGTTGAAGGTAGGCAGTTAGATTACATAGAATTTATTGTTAATTACTTAATTACAAGGTTGGTATCACTTAATCATCTCCTAACCTTCAATCATTCTTTCGGGTTTTCGCAATAAATTTATCGGTTTAAACCCATTACTTAAGGCTTTGCAGTTTCTGCAATTCTGTATTGTATTCAAGTAGGATTTTTCTGTCAAGTGGTGCATGAATGGGGGAAGGTACAGATTTGAGAGTGACCATGGATCAAAACCAAGAACAAGACAAGGGGAATCTCCATAGACCTGGCATTGATGCTATACTAATGGCTCCCAAAATGCCCAAGGCAGTGACGACAGTCTCTGCGGCTGAGAGAGAGAACCTCAGGCGGCCTCGAGGGAGGCCAGCAGGCTCCAAAAACAAGCCGAAACCTCCCATCATCGTCACACGGGACAGTGCCAATGCACTTAGAGCTCATGCAATGGAGGTGAGTTCAGGTTGTGATGTAAATGAGAGTTTAGCTAATTTTGCAAGGAGAAAGCAGCGTGGCATTTGTGTACTTAGCGGGAGCGGGTGTGTAACCAATGTTACACTCAGGCAACCGGCTTCATCCGGAGCAATTGTGACGCTACATGGCCGGTATGAGATTCTGTCATTGCTTGGATCAATTCTGCCCCCTCCAGCCCCTCCTGGGATTACAGGGCTAACCATTTACCTAGCTGGGGCTCAGGGGCAGGTTGTTGGTGGAGGTGTTGTTGGTGCACTAATTGCTTCGGGTCCTGTTGTGATCATGGCTGCATCTTTCATGAATGCTACCTTCGATCGTCTGCCATTGGAAGATGATGATGTTGCAGCTGCTATGCAGAATCAATATCACCAGAATGGTAGGCACCATGCCCTTGACATTTCAGATTTGTATGGGATGCCACAGAACTTGATCACCAATGGCACTATGCCTCCTGAGATTTACTCTTGGGCACCAGGACGAAACATGTCAAAAACCTAACCTGATTAGCAAGTAATTCTTTGGAGATACTCAATTCATCCTCCAAATTATCATCATTTAATTTATTAAGCTTTTTCCATAGCAGTATCTTTCACAGCCTCAGTTGCTGATCCATATGGTATTATTGGTGCTGCTATTTTTCCTTCTGTATTGCTTATCAACCAAGCAAATGTTGTTGAAATACAAAAATGTGATTTTAAATATGTCTACCTTCTATAGCATTAATCTCAACTCCTTTAATACAGAATATATCTCCTTGGCTTGAGGGTGCAGCCTTCCACCAGAAACAAACTCATGAACTTCACCATTAATTTCAATCAGACTACACCCTGGCTCTTTCTCTAATTGCTTCTCTTTCATTGAAACCCTTTGCTTGATTGCTTCCTCAAATTGCATACTTGCAGCATAAACATTAGACATTAGTACATATCCAGAACTTTCAGATGGATCAAGTTCAACAACACGCTTAGCTGTCCTTTGTGCCATCTCAACATTTTCATGCTTCCTACAAGCTGACAGCAATGAACTCCATATAATGGAATCTTCATCAATGGGCATATTTCTTATTAGCTGCTCTGCCTCTTCCAATTGCCCAGCATTACCTAGCACATCAACCATGCAACTATAGTGCTTAATGGTTGGTTTGATTCTGTATTTTTCTGTCATCATTGAGAAATAGTATTTTGCCTTATCCACCATGCCTGCATGATTACAGGCCATTAGGACACCGATGAAACTGACATAATCCGGTTTGAGACTCGAAGATTCGAGCTTAGCAAACAATTGAATTGCTTCTTCTTCACATCCATTTGTAGCTAGGCCTAATATCATTGAATTCCAACATGATAACCCTTCCTTGGGAGATGTTGTAAAAACTTGCAGGGCCTTTTCAATGTGGCCACACTTGCAATACATGTCTATAATTGCAGTAACCACAATGCAATTTAGCTCAAAATTTTGCTTTACTATATAATCATGTATCCATTTTCCTTGTGTAATTGCTCCTAAGCAAGCACAAGCATTTAGCAAGCTGACCATTGTAAACTCACTAGGCCTAATTTTCTCTTCTTGCATTTCTTGAAAAAGTTCTAAGGCTTCTGAAAACTTACCATTCCTAACATAACCACTAATCATAGAATTCCATGAAACAGTGTTTCTTGACACCATTTTATCAAACAGTCTCCTAGACTCATCAATCTCTCCACATTTAGCAAGACCCATAACCATGGAATTCCATGCAACAATGTCAAATTCCATATCATCTTCATCAAAAATTTGCCAAGCTTCACCTAATAGACCACAATTTGCATACATATAAATGACAGTATTCCGTATAAATTGATCATAGTCAAGGCCCTGCTTTATAACTCTGCCATGAAGCTGTTTCCCATAAAAGGCTAGACCAAGTAGAGCATAGGCCTTAAACACTGAAGGATAAGTAAGCCTTTCTGGTTCTATAGAGGAATTAACTAACATGTCAATGAAAAGGGAAATTGCAACTTGTGGATTAGAACTTTGACAGAACCCTCTAATGATAGTATTCCAAGTGAAGAGATTTGGGTTTTTGATTTGTGTAAAGACCAAGTAAGCATGGTTGATGTCACCTGCAGGAGATGCACAGAAGGCCAGGACACGACTAGCTGCAATGGTGTCATGGACTAGGCCGGTTTTGATGAGTTGGGCATGAATCTTTTTGAGGTCTCTCATGGTGGTGCAGCTTTTTTCCAGCAGAGAAAGACATGGTTGTTCTGATATGAATTTGGTTATGGAGGTTGAAGATGGTGTTAGGGAGCAGAAACATTGTAGCATCACTTTCTATGGTTCTTGTTTTCTGGTCCTTCCAATATGTTATCCACTTCTAAAATGCGGTAGCTTAAAAGCAGTAGTGGGGGAATAGTAAGAACCCGTGCCTATGGATTGGGCCGGGCTTATTTGTCTTATTAAATCTATGCTCGAGTGTAACTTTGCACACTAGGAGCTTCTTATGGTCTGTGTTGATAGAGTGTTGAACTTAATTCTAGTGATTAAGAACTCATGTATCCATTTTAAGATTCAAGCAAGAAAAATGTCTAAGAGACAAAGATTGAGTGTTGAATTAAGGAGTAAACAAACAAGAGGGGATAGTGAATTGTTATGGTAACAGCTGTTTCTGTTGGTTTGTTTCTTGTCTTGTTTTCTTAAGTGGGAAAAACAGCGGATTTTTGGGCTTTACTTGCCCAATCTTTGCTTTCACTTCAAAGTTGTGGATTGCCTGTTTTTTTCTAGAAATCTTAGAGAGTGACCTCCCACTCACCAAATGTAAAAAAAAAAGCCAAATGTATGGTACAAATAGTGAAAACACTTCCAAAAGGATTTATGAACCAACAGTTGCATCATTATGGATATGTACATTACATTAACTATAATGTCAAATTGGCATCTAATTTTTATAAGTTTATATAGTACTAATGAAAATGATTGTTCTATATAATAATTTCAATTTGTAAAGCTAAAGAAATGGTGGTAATTTTTATCAATTTCTTATGTGGGAAATGGAGATTCATCTATAATCTATAAAAAGTAAATAAAGAAAAGTAGATTCACTATACCAAACTTTTTTTGGTTTAATCAATATATTTGTGAATTTTTATTGATTTGAGACTAATTTCTTTCGAGCAAAAAAGGGTAAAAGGTTAAATTTCTTCTAATAAATACACTTCCAATGAACCAAAAGTTGTATTCTCATCTTTATCAAAATTGAGAGTAAAGAAAAAAAAATGTCCTTATTATCAAGTCAATACCAAGTTACCAACTATAATGGTATTATTATCATTTAACATGTCAAACATTTTTTTCTTTTTCCATCTAATAATAATTTAATACTAAAGATATCTAACCTTGGATTCCATTATGTCCCAACATGTCTCATTTTTGGCCTTGGGATATAATTGTCTTGCAATCTTTTTTTTTTTTCCTTAAATTGTCTTGCAATCTTTGTTTATTTATAGCAATTCGCATAGAAATTTCAAGTTCAACGGTAAGTAAGACTTTAAGCTCTCTCATATATACTTAATAATCTTTCTTTCTTTCCGGCCTTCTAGCCTATTCCTACATAGTTAGCTAGAAATATAGTATATTTTTATCAAAAGAAAAATGCATGCCCTCTAAAACAATGCTTAGTTTAATCCCATTGTGACTCATGTATAACAAAGTTAAAGGCGATTTCGAGATTATGGGCCAAAGATTCAAGATCTTGGTCACATGACAAAGGAAAAAGTGTATTTTGAGATGGGTATTAGGAAATAATTAAAATACGATAATTATTGGACTTGGGCAAATTTTATAATTTTTGTTGTCTCCATCAAGCACATTCTTTCATTTTCTTTTCTAAAAAATAATAATCTTTATATGGAGGATTTACAATCAAGAAGTGGGTTAATGTGAGGTTTAAAATAAAGGGAAGTAGGAGAATGTTACTTAAATACATAGGGTATCCAATTGGTCAAAAGTGCATGTCCAATGGATAGAATTTTGGACGGTCCACTTTGAGAATAATTCTCACCAATAATCTAGTTTCTTCATTACCCTATGGCCCTTCATCCATTAATTTGAATGAATATGTAATACTAATATTGTTAATTATATATCAAAGGCTAGCTAGCTAGTTCACATTAGCTTTTGTTTTACAATAATTATCATCCTAGAAAGGAAAATGCTTAATACACCCCATGTATTATTGAGAATATATACCACCAATTATATTCATATTTCATACATAGGACTTAGAACTTGCTTAAAGGGTTTTTGTTTTGATTCCAAGTCATAATTAATTTCTTTTGCTAAAGGGAGACCCTTCTTGGTAGCTTGAAATTCAAAAACACTATTAGTAGATATAAATCAAGATTGAAAACCATTAAAATCATATTTTGTGTTTAGAAAAAATCTCCATGACTATTCTCTCTAGGAAGATCATGATTAAATTTTAAAAAAGAACCTTTTGTCATGTTTTATCTTATAATATATCCCCCATCAAATCTGTTGTTATTAATGTCTTTTAGGAGTTATGATTGGTCAGTCCATGAGAAAACATCCTTTGCTAAAAATGGGACCTCCCTCATAAAAATCCCCTGTTTTTCCCTCTAAATCTAATCCCCTGTTTTCCCCTGTTTTATAAGTAAAAGTTTAACTAGAGCTTTTGTTACTAAGTTGATTACAATAGGAAGTTTGGTCTTTCTTATTTTGGTTTAGGATAAACAATGGGAAAGCAGCTAAAGTGGCTTGACCTTGTAAATGTCTTCTCAAGGCTTCACAAAACATGGAATCATTATCTGCTCTCAGCCATGTTGAAATTTTAAAATGAAAAGAAGGAAAAAATTGACAGGAAATTGTTACCAAAAAGAATAAGAAGAATAAAGTGTATTACTAAAAAAGAAAGACAATTCTGCTTTGCTTATGCAGTTGGTAGTCACACTCATCACAACAACCCAACCACAACACCCAAAAGACTTCATCAAAACTCAATCCCAAAGTTCCCAAAACCCACAAACATACACAAAGAACAAAAATAAAAAAGGAAGAGGAAACAAAACAGACAGAGAAAGAGAACTTGATTATCCTTTTTTTAGTAATTTGGGTATATCTCAAAGGAAATCTCATATATTGGGAAGCTTTGAGCTTTCTTTCCCTTCACTCCCTTTTCTTTCTATTGCTATGGTTTCAGGTGGCAAGTGGCAACTCATCTGACTGAGCTCTGCTCCAAATTTTAAAGAATTTAAAGTACATGACTTCTCAATTTAGCCGTCAGCCACATGATTTGGTGGTAGAGTGAACTGTTAGTTTCAATGACTAAGATCGATTTTTAGTAGTCTCAAATACAAAATAAGGCTCCCCAAATTAATCTAATCAATATGAATTTCAAGTTTCATTTCCATTTTGCTATATACAAGCTTTCTTCAAATAGAGTGGCCTTAGTAACTTGTATTAGTACAATAATATTATATGGAAAAACATGGGTCATGGGGCACAATGTCTTGGCAAAAGACAAGTATTCTATAAGGCTTTCATGATTTTAATATATAGTCTTATAAAACAGTGGAAAGGAGACAAAGTAGGGCATAATTTTTAAAGATATACAAAATAAAAGTGAAAGGCAAAAAAAATGCAAACATCACCACCATCATTACCATCATCACTTACCAGCCCACATAGGCACATACCAAACCTAAATTCCAAAAACAATTCTCTCTCTTTTGCTCCTTTTTTCAACCTTCCTTCTCACCTTTTCCCTCCTTTTTGCCACCTTCTCTCTTTGCTTGCTTGGCCCTTCCCTTCTCCTCCTCTCATCTCATGTCTCCTTTCACAAGTCTCTCTTTGCTTTCTTTCTCTCTCTCACCCTCACAAGAGCTTCACTTATCTTTCAAAATACTACTACTATATATTTATATATTTGAACTTACATGGCAAAGGGGTCCAAAATCTTCTTCTTTTCTACAAGATCATTGATGCTTCTCTAGTTTATCATTTCCCTTGCTTTTCCTTGTCCCAACAACAGCAGAAAAGAAAAGGAAACTATTGAAGAAGTGGGTTTTGAAGAAGAATCAAGAAGCTATAAGGGTTTTATAGATATGATGGATATAAGGGAAAGTTTCACTATACTATTCCTCCTATTCTGCCTCTTACTCTGTCCAGGTGACTCTGTTTTACCTGCTTTTCCTTTTCATGTTCTCGACTTCATCATTCTTTTGAAATTCTGGGTTTTACTTCTTTTTCTGCTGGTTTCATGAGGTTTCCAGCTATATTCCATATGGTTTACTCTGTTATTTATATGCATGATTTGACATGTTAATATGTTCATATTCATATTTCTAACACTATGACTTTAAAATTATGGTAGTTCCTCCCAGCTGTGAATTTGTCATTTCAAATTCAATGATGCAGTTATCTTGTTCTCTGTTTTATTCTCTGAGAATTCAAACTTTTGTTGCTTTTTTTAACATGGTGGACATGGGATTTTTCATTGCTTTCCCATGTGGGCAATGCCTCTCTTTTTCAAATCAGCTGTTCATTTTTTAGAAGAAAGTCTTTTCCAATTAGGATAAACAGTACTCTACCACTTATTGCTTGTTCATTCAAAAATTTAATCATTTGTTCTTCAACTTTGAACATTTCCCTTTTTTCTTTTTTGCCATAAATTATTACATACAAAAACAATCAAATCTTTGCCTTCTTGTCTGCCTAATTAAGCTGTTTCTTTAGTTTACTAATTATTTAGTAGTCATCATTTTAATAGTATTTTTTGCCATTAAATATATAGTAACTAAGAGCTATGTATCTTTAATCATGATTAGGTACAAGTGATACAAGGAAGGTTGATATATCAACTGACCAAAAGGACATTACCACTCCAATAACAACCGTTCCTACTATTACTCCAAGCATTCCTACTTCATCCAATCCGGTATTGAACCCTAATTCAAACCCGGATTCATCATCTCCGGTGACCATGACGCCGATGACAGTTCCGACGACGATGACAACCCCGGTATCCTCAGGGGGCAGCTGGTGTGTGGCTAGCCAAAGTGCATCACAAACTGCATTGCAAGTTGCTCTAGACTATGCATGTGGGTATGGTGGGGCTGATTGTGCAGCAATTCAGCCAGGAGGTGGATGTTACAACCCCAACAGTGTTAGAAATCATGCTTCTTATGCATTCAATAGCTATTACCAGAAGAATCCAGTTCCTAGTAGCTGTAATTTTGGAGGAACTGCTGTTACTACCAACACTGATCCAAGTAAGTTTTCATAATTTAATTCTAATCATAGTTCTGACTATATAAAATATTAGCAAATGACCTGGGCCTAGGTTGCCCATTTGCAATGTCAGCCCAACTCTTATCTTCTTAGCATAGAAGGCTTAATGTTCAATTTTAGTCCCTCAACTATTTGTAATAGGACAAATTGACCCTTCATCTCCTATGTGGCACAATTTAACTCTCAAACTTTAGTTTTATGGACAGATTAGCCTAAATTGGACGGAATTTGGTCATGTAATTAATAGTATGCTAACATGCGTTGTGGGCTTGTGGCCAAATTTTATACAATTCGTGTCAAATTGTCCAAAAATCAAAGTTTGAAGGCGAAATTGTCTCAAATAAAAGATGAATAGCCAATTTATCCCCGATGATCATAATTGAGGGACTAAAATGGGCATTAAGCCAAAATAGAAATACTCGCCCAATACTACCATCATATTGGTCCCAACTCCTAACTTTTACAAGGTCTGATTAATGCCATCAAGGTGCCTTTTCCAGGAATAAAATTAATGTTGCTCTTTACAAGTAGGTCTATGATAAGCAGAGACCTTTATTAGCTCTCCACCAACAGCCTTTTGTATGTTTGAGAAAGAGACTAGCTAGAGACCCAAATATCAGTGGTAGGTGCATATGTATACCTGTTTGAAGAATCCATTCAAAAACTTTATTCTTAAAGAAAAAGAAATCAGGTTATACTTTGAAGTCACCTCTCCCTTTAGAGATGATAGTTAATTGTTGGGCCAATTGCCTAATGCGAGTAGAATCTTCAAAGATAAGGGCATTTTTTTCTTAGCAAACATGTTTTGAACATAGTTTTGACTAAATTGTGAACAAAAATAGTAGTAGGACTAGAAAACTAGATGAGGTCAAATAAAGTGATAACATTGAACATTCAATTAATCAAATTATGTGACAAATTTGACATTTATCTTAAATAGATGTAATAATGTTCACAAAAATGAAGAATACAAATAGAATTTATGAATTAGTATTATAATAACAAATGAGGTAGCTAGGAGTAGAGGACACCAATTTGGGGACTAAAAACTAATTCGTCTTTGATTCTTGGCCATGATTTCAGGTAGTGGGACATGTCAGTTTCAATCCACAAGGTAAACACTTTCGGACTTTCCCATCCCACACCTACTAAATAATAATTGCATTTCATTGTTCTTTCCTTTCCATCATCCAATTAACAATTACCATATACTAATTTTGTACTTAACAATTAACTTTCCTATATGTTGAAATTGCAGCACAAGTTCATCCGTCCTAAACACAACCAATTCAAATGGTTCCAATGTTTTTGGTGCTGTGCCTTCCCGCCCCTCTCCATCCACATCCGCCGCCGCCGCTGCCAAATCAAACCGGTTGCAGCCAATTTTCCCAGTGGCATGCCTCATTATGTTGCTGGCCAGATACTATCAATATTAGAACATAGATGAACAAAAATGATCAAGATTTTCATATACTTCTCTTTTTTGGCTTTAACAATGCTATGTGCAATTGTCTTATTGCCATGCCACAAAGGTTTTTAGTTTTTCATGAAAACCAAGGTATCTGCTAATTGGCTTGGAACCCTGCAGGAGGCCATTGCTGTATTTTTGGACTGTAGATATGATGTTTAGTGATGAACAGATAACATGTAGGAAACAGAAATTAAGACAGAAACATGTTCCAAATTTCACTTTTTCTTTGGGTTTTGTCTTTTGTGTTTTTTGTACTAGAAGAACAGTTTAGCATATATAGCAATATTAATTTCTTCCTTTTTGACTGTTAAAAGCTGATTCAGCTTTGGAATTATTCTTTTATTTAATTAATTTTCATAGTAAGATCGGCAATTGCACATGCTAAATTGATAAATTCTGGAGACTCCCTCAGGGGAGTAGTTGGCTGCCAATCATTGTTCCTTTTTTTTTTTTTTGTGTGCTCCATAGTCCATATTCAATTTGCTTACGTATTTTCTCATAGCTTTAATTGTTTGTCCATAAATTACAACTTTTTCTTTATGCAGTATCCATCCATGGAGGACCATACCCTTTCCCTCCCTCTCTTAGCCACCCCTTCCTCCTCTGCCTCCGCCGCAGCCTCCACCACAGCGGATGACGAAAATGGGTTTTTCTCAGCATCAAGCTCCGGCATGATCATTTCCAGGGTTCTTCTGGTAATTTTCATAGGAACAATCTCCATATGGGCAAACCACGAAGCATCAAAAGGCTTCAAAATAACCATAATCAACAACACCGCCAACAAGGATTCAGCAGCAGGGAAACGTTTTACTCTTTTCTACGTATCAAATGATGAAGCCACACGGATCATCCAAAACACGAGCTCCTTCGTCGAAAACATCCTTTATAATCCCAATTACTCCAACCAGACGAAGAAGAAGCAAATCCAGCATGTAATTCTCCAGCTTTCTAGCCACAACCTGACGAACAAAGTCACTGTAGACACAAGCAAAAGCAGAGAGTTCGTTTATATAATCAGTTTGAGTCCATCAATATTAATGGAAGAAAGCAGCAATGTCAAGTATGCTGTTACGTCAGCCTTGCAACGAGCCATAGCTCGAGTATGGGTCTGGGATGGCGAGTCCATGGCTGCACCATGGCTCATTGATGGCATGGTCGAGTATATATCGATGCAGGCCGGTTTTAGTGAAGACGAAGGTAGTTTCGGTGGCTACCATATTGGGAAAGAAACATTACATAATCCAAGATTGAAATTGTTAGGATTAACAGAACAGATTTGTTATGTTGTTTCTCAGATTTGTTCCAAATCAGATGATCTTTGCTGGAAAAATAAGGACCCCAAAATTGTGGCAAGGGCTTTGAGTCACCTTGAGCAGCAAGAAAGAGGGTATATTCAAGGATTGAATCAGATTCTGAAACTTGGGTGGGAAAATAATCAGCCATGTTCAGAAATTAATTGAGGGGACAAATTAATTGCTGAACTTTTTTTTGGCTGTCACACATTTGGAATATTTCTAGTCCACATGGATTGGATTTGGAAATTTATCATTATAGTTACGAAGATGAGAGCAAAGTGGGGACACAGAGACAAGAGATAAGGAATCATAATATTTGCTATATGTCCATATTTATTGCTAGTTCTTTTGTGTTGGGCAAATTGCTGCATGCTTACATGTAATTACAATTTCTTGTGGGCAAGTTTTCTATGGTCTTTGCTATTTTTTTGTGTATAATTTAATCTCACACAAATAATTTTTTTTTGCCCAGCTCAAAGAAGAATTAAAATTTAGAAGATATATACGTGACCTATATATCCTACACATCAGCTAATTCTAAAATTAATTCAAGTTGTATTTTTTTAGTATATAACAATTATTTTCTAACTTATTGTATATATATATAAATGACGAAAATTAGATACAAAATGTTAATATATATTATCTATACTAATTATAAAGCCAAGTTCTGAGTTTGTGTCACGAGTTGACTCGGACACAAACTCAGTTTATAAAAATTCAAAACAAAATAAAAACTACACATTTTAAATAAAACTACTCATTAGAGGATAAATATAAGTATTTAAATTTTATTTATATCATTTTAAAAAACTACCCATTTAAAAAAAACTGTCAAAAACTACTCACGTAGTGAGTGCCCTGTGTCTTGTATATAATATATCTATTATCAATAAAGTATATACATGATTTTTTTTAAAGAAAAAAGAGCATTACGATTTCAAAATCAATTTAGAAATAGTTTTAAGCATTAAAAATATATATAATTGAAGAGTTGCAAACTGAAATAATCAATTTGTACCTCCCCAAGTAAGAAGACACAAGATACAGATATTCACTCCGTGAGTAGTTTTTGACAATTTTTTTTAATGGGTAGTTTTTTTAAAATGATATAAATAAAATTTAAATACTTATATTTATCCTCTAATGGATAGTTTTATTTAAAATGAGTAATTTTTATTTTGTTTTGAATTTTTAAAAATTGAGTTTGTGTCAAGTCAACTCGTGACACAAACTCAGAACTTGACTTTATACAATTAGTATTAGTCCTCACTTTCACTTGCGTTGCACGTGACCCAATCTGTTTTAAAGAAGTCTATTATTAGAGCTGACAAAATTTCACCAGAGTGTGGGTACTCGACTCGATCACATGAAACCAAACCTTATCCAACCCGATTCGACCGAAAAATCTACTCAATCTGAAACCGAAATGACCTGATCAAAATCCTTAAAAAATCGAAGGCTCAAACCCGAAATTATCGGAACCATATATATGACCCAAAACTGAAAAAAAAACCTTAACCAAAATTGACCAAAACCCAAATGACCCGACATTTGAGGGATCTGAACCCAACCCAACCTGAAACTGAAAATTAACCGAACTCTTATAACCCGAAATTTCCTTAACCCGAAACTGACCTAAACCAAATCCAACCCGACCAGTTCATTTGTATATATATTGGGTTTTACTATCAAAGTAACATAAGAAAGTATCCCACACAAAGAAAAATATTAACAAAGTAAAACATCAAATTTAAACCCACAACAAGAGTTACATTTATCAAGTAAAAAATTAATATAAGTCAAATAAAATAATTGCATGTTAGAGAATAATAAATTTTAATCATAATACATTATTATAAACTATCAAATAGTAAGATGTCAATCATAATAACTTTTTAAATTTAAAATAGTAAAAATAAAATAATTATAAAATATTGAATTTAATTAAATGAAAATAAAGTTTTTAGTAGAATAAAACTGTATATTAAAAGAATTTAATATATTCAAATTTTTATTGAAAAATAGTAAAATGGTAAAAATAAAGTATTATAAAGATATTAGATTTAATTGAATAAAAATAGAGTTTTTAGTAGAATAAAACTATAATAATTAAGCAATGGCATTTAAGAAATATATTTGACAAATAAGGGTATAATAGGCGATTCAAAAGTTTTACAGGTGAACATACTTTTTAATATAGTACTAGTACTCACTTTCACGTGGCGTTGCACGTGATCCAATCTGTTTTAAATGGAATTAAGATTAAAATCTTAAGCATACTACTAATGTTTTAACAAAAAAAAAATGCATACTACTAATGTTTTTACCAAAAAAAAAATGCATACTACTAATTTTGTCCTAAAGAAGTCTATTATTAGAGCTGGCAAAATTTCACCTAAGTGCGGGTATTCGACTCGACCACATAAAACCAAATCTGATCCAACTCCATTCGAGCAAAATATCCGCTCAATCCGAAACCGAAACGGAAATGACCTGACCCCAAATCCTTAATGACCCGAACCCGAGAGATTAATCTGAAATTACTCAAATTCGAAAAGACCTGACCTGAAAATTGGAGGCTCAAAACCCGAGATTATCGGAACCATATGACCCGAAACCGAAAAAAGACACGAACCAAAATTGACCCAAACCTAACAGACCCCACAATTGAGCGATCCGAACCCAACCCAACCTGAAACCGAAAATTAACCGACCTGATCAGCCCATTTGTATATACGTTGGGTTTTACTATCAAAGTAACAAAAGAAATTATCCCACACAAAAGAAAATATTAACAAAGTAAAACAACAAATTTAAATATCAAGCAAAAAATTAATTATTAGTCAAATAAAATAATTGCACGTTAGGAAATAATAAATTTTAATCATAATACATTAAACTATCAAATAGAAAGATGTCAATCACAATAACTTTTTAAATTAAAATGATGAAAATAAAATAATTATAAAATATTAGATTTAGTTAAATGAAAATAGAGCTTTTCACAATAACTTTTCAAAATAAAATGATAAAAATAAAATAATTATAAAATATTAGATTTAGTTAAATGAAAATAGAGTTTTTAATAGAATAAAACTGTATATTACAAAATTTTAATATATCCAAATTTTATTGATAATAGTAAAATGGTAAAAATAAAGTAATTATAAAGATTTCAGGTTTAATCGAATAAAAATAGAGTTTTTAGTAGAATAAAACTACAATAGTTAAGCAATGGTATTTAAGGAAATATGTTTGAAAAATAAGGGTATAATGGGCAATTCAAAAGTTTTACAAAACTCGTACTTTTATATATAGTATAGATAGATATTTTAAAAATTCTAATATATCTAAATTTTTTTAATAAAATTAGTAAAATGATAAAATTAAAATAGGTATAAGGATATTAGATTTAACTAAATAAAAATAGAGTTTTTAGTTGAGTAAAAATAAAATAGTATTATAAGGATATTAGATTTAATCAAATAGAAATAGAGTTTTTAGCTGAGTAAAACTATAAAAATTTAAGCAATGGCATTTAAAAAATATATTCGAAAAATAAGGGTATAATTGGCGATTCAAAAATTTTACAAGCTGAACGAACTTTTTAATATAGTATAGATAGATAGATTCTATTCTACTATAATTTAAAAAGAAAAAGGAAGAGAAAGACATTTCATAATCTTATTAGATTCACACAATAGAACAAATGAGGCCCAGTAGAAGGTCTAGAATTTGGCCACTCATAAATTTGTCCTTTATATGGACTATATTGTTTTATCCAACTTGAAATGGGTCCATGGAGTTCTTAAAGCCCATTCCCACACAACTTTTTTTGTTTGGCTAAATATACAATACACTGTTAATGGAGTTTAGCAGACTACTCAAGCGAGTTATGAAGGGTGATATGTGTACTCTAGGAACTAGATTGAAATATTTAAAACTTAATTAATTAAAAAAAATGGACATGTGTCAACTCCATAACCCACTTGCGGAGTCCAAAATTTACAACGCCGGTGAATCAATAATTACCCATTTTGTTTTTACTATATTTTTAATTTTTACTTATCTATTTTGTTCACATGAAAAGTAATATAGTTATGGAGCATCTGCATCTTTTATCAAGCGTAGAAAAAAGGAGGCCATTTCCAAAGTGTTTTTTGAGGTACCATTACCAAAGTGTTTCTATATGTAACAGAGAATGGCCCATTTTGTTTGATATACCATTATATTTAGGCAAATTATACAATATACCGTCGGTGGAGTTTAGCATACTATACAAGCGGGTCTTGAAGGGTGACATGTGTCCTTTAGGGACTAGATTGAAATATTTAAAACTTAATTAATTCAAAAAATGGACATGTGTCAACTCCACAACCCACTTGTGGAGTCCAAAATTTACACCGCCAGTGTATCAAATAATTACCCTTATATTTATCATTCAAATTTGAGAGTTACTAGTTTGCCCCCCACGCGCTTGCGCTGCGCGTGAGTGGCCATTCGTGTAACAGAGCAATTAGTAGGGGATGGGGCAGTTATACTTATTGGGTTGGTCATTTTTGAACCAGATTTGAGCAGCCTTTCGCTATCTAAATGCAACATTAAAATGTAAAATAGGTAGTATATAATTAGGTGATACTAAAATATAGATGCAAGGAAAGACGATGAAAGTTGACAGATGGTTTTTTTTTTTTTCCATGCTAACATCATTATACATAACACATAGTATAGATAGAGAAATACATAGGTGAGTTAACTACAAATCAAAATCATAGGGTGCTGGGTTTCTCTCTTTCTTCAGCAAGCAAAGGTGGATTCAAGAGGCATAAAACAAGATTCGGCAATACAGAATCAAAGACAAAGTGGGAAACAAATAAACTATTCAAAACATCTGATCCCCATGCTAGTAATGGAAATAATGAACATTATGTACTTGCCTTTTAGCGCGTCAAGTTAACGAAAATCTGTTAATGAGCTCCCTTTCTCTTGAAGGAAAAACATGTAAGCTCCGTCCAAATCCAAGCAAGCGTCCCACGTGTCGCAGCATTTGTATATAACAATTGGAGTGTCCAAAAAAAGTCATAAAAGAAGCATGTCGACAGTCCAATTTTGTTGTCTAGCAACAGCTGCTGTAAAAGCTACACCAATGACAAAACCACTTCATTGAAGCCAAAAACTCCTGAAGATTCCAAAATCCTACAAACTGCAAAACAACAATATCAATGTCTACAGGTCCCATGTCTCATGACAAAAATTACTCAAAGTTGTAAGTACAAAAGTATTGGGAAGTTGCATATATGGCACCAAACAAATTTTAGAAAGTCGGAATATAAAATATGGCCCAAAGTAAGCAACACAGTAAGAGAGAGAGAGAGAGAGAGAGAGAGAGAGAGAGAGAGAGAGAGAGAGAGAAGCCTGCTGCTTCTGTTGGCACCCTGCCAACCAAATCAGTAAAGTTGTCTTACTAATCAATTCAATAGAAAAAAAAACAGACAAAACTTCTAAATTAAATCACTTGAGACTTCTGATTCGGAGGGAATGGGATTCAAAAGTAAGGCTTTCATCCAGAATAGCCTACAAAAAGACTTATCACCATGAATCTAGTGACAGTATGCCTTCCAACTGCCGAATACAATAAATCTCATAATCTCAATATCAAAATTTGGGAAACATATATCTCTACGTGATTGCACCTGCATATTTCGAAGTAGCAACCTGGCCATAAGTTCATATTCTCATAAGAAATATCACAACTAACTGATCATATATACTTTTTTCACATATTTACGCTCTCTCATCAATCCTCTTAAACCATTTGACCATCATTGTTTTGCAGTCCACAAAAGACTCAAACAGATAAAACTTCTTATCATGAGTTAGTAATGAGAAATTGGGATTATATTATGAATCACATAATGATTGAATGAAATCGCTTTCACCTATCATTAATTTGTTTTAAAGATAGAACAATACCTGAAGTAATGCTATGTTCTGAAGTAATGATTATGTACCTGCAGAGCAAGGCTTCACCAAATTTGAACGTTGCTCAGTTTGTTTAATCATCGCAACACTGGATATTCCGAGCAGCGCCTGTAGAATGAATCATGTCAGCAATCATTTATAGATTTGGGCAAGTTTGACAGGAAAATGCATTTTTAGCAACATTTTAATTTATATATGGTAAGTTGTTTTCTTAGTAGGTCTACCTACATTATACATGTGACTCAAAAGCTTAACAAACATCAACAATCAAGGAAGTTTATTCTTGAAGGCAACTAATCCAAGCCAAAATCTGAAGAAATAGGCACAACTACAAACTTCTTATGATAGCTATACATATATTTGGTAAAGGGAGAAATGGAAATAAGCACCAAAAGCAATTATTAACTACACCAGGCAGTGTACTTGTGGATTTTGTAATAGTTGATAATCACCATATCAAGATGGATTCAACAGGTCTGGACCAAAAAAATAAAAGATGGATTCAACAGGTTAATATGTATGCCTTAGACATATTTAAGCTTTTACAGCTTCCTCCAAGTGTGTCAAACATTTAATCAGAGTGAGAAAGGCATACCCAGTCATGGCAAACAAAAACAGTGGTATTTTCGTTTAAGGCTCCAAGTGCTTTCCCCAAGCTATTCAGTGTTCCTCCGCCAGACATTCTCAATCCCTCTCAATCACAAAATCCTGAAAAACATATCATTAATCCCTAACATAAAAAACCAAATAAAAATTAATTAATTCCCTTTAAAGAAAACTCACAAAATAATGAGCAACGGCTTTGATTTGTCTAAATTGTGACTTTAACATGGAAACCTTGAATTTCCTAGAAGTATACTAACCAAAAGAATATATTACCTTATTCTCAATCATGTTTTCTTTCTTCCTGCATATGCAACTAAAAAAAAAGCCAATTGAGGATTAAATTAAAGAACTTAATTTCAGAGGGGGAAAAAACCCAAACTGAGAAAAACAAAATCAAGCAGAGAATGTGCAAATAAAGACACTATAAACATATGTATAAGAAAAAGACACTATAATATGAAAGGAAAAAATATCGATGAAGCCTTAGAGACTTTGTCTCACCTTTCCTTTTCCTCTACAGAATGCCTTCTTCTCCCTCTCAATTCCCCTGCATAAAGTGAACGACCTTCTTACCAGCCCAATCATTGAAAATCCAGCCACCTGAATCAATCCTTCTTGTATGAAACATTATGAGAAGAACAACAGCATGTATTAAAGAAGAAAATATAACTCACTTTATCAGTTAAGGTCAACATATAATGAAACTGAAAAACACCCTGATGTTATCAGTTAAGGTCAACATATAAATAAAGAAGAAGAGGGTTCCATGTAATTATGACTTGAAGAGTTTAACAAAAGATGTTAGAGAACATTTAGACTAATGACCTCATGATGATACAATACAGAGAGAACGAAGAAAATCATCAAACACCTTATAGGAAAGAGAAACGAAAAATGAAAGAAAAAAGCATCAAGCAAAAGAAAAACCAACCATGAGAGGAGCCCAGTTCCCTTTTTTGTTCCTTCCTTCAACGATTTCAATTTTGAAATCCCTGCAACCAAAACAAAAATGGAAATAAAGAAATTGATACATATTATTATATAAAAAAAAACTAAACTTCTATGACCCACAAAGAAATTCAAAGAAAAAAACTAATTTCAGCCCCTTTACTCAGCATGAACGAACAAAACAGACTCAATTGTTAAAGAATTGAAAGGATTTAAAAGAATGGAGGAAAACGGAAAGAAGAAGAGGAAGAAGGAAAGAAAAGGTTATGGAAGGATGGAGGGAAGGAAGAGAACGAATGGAGAGAGGAAAGAGGAAGGAGCGGTGGAGAAATAAAGAGAATAGGCTTAACAGGTGTTGGGAGAATTTAGGCTAGTGTAATGGATAGTTTAGACCAGCTTAAACAGTGACTGAACTCATGAAATGAAATGAGATCAAATCTTTAGAGTGGGTTAATAGTATTTTCACTTCCTCTTCTTATTGTCTTTTATTTATATAATTTGAATTATTACAATCATTTTATACATTATTGAATTGGATATTTAACATTCCCAAGAGCATGTTCTTTTTTTTTTTTAGTGACCAAGAGCATGTTCCTTGATCTAAGATTTATATATTTTGGCCATATTCTAGTTTCCTAAACATGATGAAATTCTAATTTATTTTTATGTGTAATAATACCTAAGACCCTTTAAGTAGAGTTAATATATGATATATATAAATGACTGAGGCTTTCATCAATTAACTTAGTCATTTAATGTCTAAAAGCACTTTTGAAACGTAAAAACACCTAAAGATTAGCGTTTGAGGTTAGCTTGGCTTTTGTGGTGAAAATTAGCTTTTGACACAAACTATGATTTATTTGGCATTGTGTTTGAGGTGAAAAGTAGCTTTTTTTTATCTCCAAACTCAATCCCAAACCAAGTCTTAATAACATTAGTATTGCGATAGCGTTGAGGTTTTCTATTCTAAAAAAAAAAAAGTATTGTGATAGGATATTTATTATATTTTTTTTCTCTTAAAAAGTAAAAAGCATGGATAGAAAGCTAATAATTACGGTTAGGGGTAGGTGTTTTTGGGTGTAGTTCTATAGATAATTGCTATATATTTGTTCACGTACTTAGCGTTGCGGTGGTTAATTAGACGCAGGCAGCATTATATTGAAACCGGGCGACATCCAGGAAGCAAGAAAAGTTGACAATATTCCTCCAGACACCATTGTTATCTATAAAAACATTGATCAAGAAAGCAAGGGACACTGTTGTGAGTGTGTTATATGCTTAGAAGAATTCAAAGACGAGGATCATTGTAGGAGAAAAACTTTTGAATTTGATTGAGAGGAGAAAAAACACCAAAACAAACAACACAAAGAACTTTTTATTAATTTAAAAAATTCAGCTCAATAAGAACAATAACAATTTTAATTTTTTTTACTAACCCTAACTGGGTTTCACCAGAGGAATCCTTTGGGCAAATTCCCAGGCCTCGCCTAACCTGGAGCTTTCTTTGAGCCCCATCTAAAACCCTAAACATAACACCCTATTTATACTAGAAAATACTAAAACCCTAATGGATCCACTAAATAAAATAACTCTCTTAATTAAAATATTAAATCCAACTCAATAACAAAATACCCAAAATATTATTGGGCTTGGTTTAACTCCAACATAGCCTCCTTTAAACCAAGCTCTTCATCATCCATGAACCAATGCCATCAATCGCTAGAATCTTCAATGCAATTGTTGTTGCTGTTGTCAAAGCATGCAACATCTTCTTCTTACAGTCAAATTGGATTTTCATCTTCATACGAGGAACTACTTCATCTTCAAACTTGCCAAACTGTTTCTTAGTTTCAAAAAATTGATTCATCTTCACCCATTCATCATGAAAGAAATGAGCACCAAAATCTTTCATATTTGTTTCTTCACCAAAAAATTCCATAGCAATAAATCCAGACTTCAAAATTTTCTGCATCCCCAAGAAATCAACAATTTCTGTTTTAACATCATCCAATACCAGCATATCATCAATTGAATTTTCTTCTTGACCCACATGTGCAATTTTATCAACAACACTATCTTCAAAAACTGTTTTTGCAAACAAACCATCAAGATCAATTTTTGACAATCTAAAAATTTCAGCAGAAAATTTCGCATCCAAACTAGAATCCCACAAGTCTTCAAAGTTAATTTTTGACAATCTCATGACTTCAGCAGAAAACTTTGCATTAAAACTAGAATCCCATAACCCAAGATCTTCAACCTCGATTTTTGATAATCGAGATATTTCTTCATAAAATATCTTTTCCTTCCCATCCACAAATTTATCATCCATATCACTAGTTTGATCAGAATATGTTTGAATCAAAATATCCCAGGCCTCTTTTGACGACTTCACATTATAAATCTCATCAAAAACTGACAATCCAACACTCACATTCATTCGAATAAAGGTAAGAGCCAAACGATCTTTATAACGAAAACTTAACAATTCTTCTTTCTGCGCATCTGTCAAAGAATCCATATCAGCTAGTATAACAAATCTCTTCTCAACAACATCCCAACGATCTACCGCTTTAAGATAATTCTGCATCATAACAACTCATTCGTGAAACAAATTTTTCTCATCAATGTTGATGGAGATTCCCTGCACAAACTGCATCTCTTCTTTTCTTTTCTATTCTCCTTCCCAATCAAAATTTCCACACAACCCAGGACGTAACCTTGGCTCTTGATGCCAATTGTAGGAGAAACACTTTTAAATTGATTTGATTGAGAGGAGAAAAATACCAAACACTCAAAAACTTTTATTAAATTGAAAAAACTCAACTCAATAAGAACAATAACAATTTTAATTTTTTTTTACTAACCCTAACTGGGTTTCACCAGAGGAATCCTTTGGGCCAATTCCCAGGCCTCGCCTACCTGGAGCTTTCTTTGAGCCCCATCTAAAACCCTAAACATAACACCCTATTTATACTAGAAAATACTAAAACCCTAATGGACCCACTAAATAAAATAACTCTTAATTAAAATATTAAATCCAACTAAATAATAAAATACCCAAAATATTATTGGGCTTGGTTTAACTCCAACAATCATTGTAGGCTTCTTTCCAACTGCAAACACTTTTTCCATCAACCTTGCATCGATCAGTGGTGGCTGCGTAAGCATTGGCATTGCCCGCTTTGCCGTGTTGTTTCTTCTAGGACTGTTGCAACACCTATTTGTTAGTAAAAAGATATAAATTGATGTTAAAGTTTGATTTGTTAATTCTAAAGGAAATATATTGAGGGTGACAAATTTTGCTCTTGGTTTTGTTTAATTTCTCAAGTTTTTTTTTCCAGCTCAAAGAAGAATTAAAATTTGGAAGATATATATTTGACCTATATCCTCCACATCAGCTAATTCTAAAATAAATTCAAGTTGCAATGTTTTTAGTATATGAAAATTATTTTCTCACTTATTTTGTTTAGATACAAAATGTTATTAAATGAAGAAAATTATTTAACCAAAGAAAATGAAGAAAATTAGATACAAAATGTTAATATATATATATATGGGTAATTATTTGATACACTGGCGGTGTAAATTTTGGACTCCGCAAACGGACACATGTCCATTTTTTTAATTAATTAAGTTTTAAATATTTCAATTTAGTCCCTAGAGGACACATGTCACCCTTCAGAACTTGCATGTGTAGTCTGCTAAACTCCGGACAATGTATTGTATATTTAGCCTATATGTGTATTTATACTTGAATTTTTTTAAAAAAGAAAAAAGCACATTATTACGATTTTAAACTAAATTTAGAAATAGTTTTAAGTATTATTAGAAATATAATTGAGAGTTGCAAACTGAATCCAATTTGTACCTCCCCAAGTAAGATTCTAAGAAGACATATTCTACAATTAAAAATGAAAAAGAAAGACATTCATAATTTTTTTTTTGTTTGTTCAAAAGACTATTCATAATCTTAGATTCACACAAAATAACGAATGAGGCCCAGTAAAACGTCTAGAATTAGGCCCACTTATAAATTTGTCCTTTATATAGATTGTCCATTAAAAAATATGGACTATTTCTTTTATTTAACTTGAAATGGGTCCATGGAGTTCTTAAAGCCCATTCTCATACAACATTTTCTTTATTATTATTTTATTCAATTCATACTATTATTATCCTAATTTTTATCATTATTTTGTTACTTATTTTCTTCACATAAAAAGCACGTTATGGGCATTGGTATTCTAAAAATAGCCAAACTTTAATAGTTTATTATGATTTGTTTTCCGAACACTTCAATATTCGATACTCAGTAAATCGATAATCACATTAAATCTTGATTAATTTGAAATCGAATCATGTTAGACTCCAATTGAGGAAAGCTCTCACCATCACAGTTTAATCAGGTGCTTTGAAATGCAATATATATCTTACTAATAAATTAATACTCCCTTTGTCACATATTATAAGTCTCCTTCTAGAAACTTTTTTTGTCCCAAATTGTAAGTCCCTTTTTAAAACCCAATACAATTTTTACCTAAGTTACCTAAGCTATTTGGAATTTAATTCATCTATTGACTATGATGAGGGAGTTAGTGGGAGGAGAGAGATTAGTGGGCAGGGATGGAACCAAAATTTTTTCTTTGGGGGGCCAACTCTTGTATATATATACTATTTCAATAAGTCATCATCTAACCATATATATTCATATCCATATATATATTATCAATTAATGTTAAGGTACAAATAGTAGATATAAGAATAATACTGTAAACAAAGCAATTTGATGTCATGAGTTGAGTTAATACCAATTTTACGTGTTAATACTATAAATAAAGTAGAAAAAAAACTGATGAATAGATACTTAATCCTTAAAATTTTGTTTCAAAAAAAATACTTAATCCTTAAAGTAGATTAAGAGAAATTAATGAAAATTTGGATGATGATTATATAAAAGAACTAGTTTATATGAAAATTTCAATGATAATTATATAAAAGAACTAGTTTATAAATATTTCATAAGGATAAATTAGAGAAAGAAAAAATTAGAGGGGGGCCAAAGCATAATAATGCCATTATTTATTTGATCAAAGTCTACTCATATAAAAAACTTTCATTGGGGGAGGGGGGGCCATGGCCCCTGTTGCCTCCTCTCCCTCCGCCCATGTTAGTGAGGAGCGAGAGAAGATGGGCAAAATTGGAAGGAGAAGATAAAAGTCTATAGAAATTAAAGTTTTAACTACTTTTCTTAAACTTTGTAATACGTTTAAGATGAACTTATAATATGAGACAAAGGAAGTAAGAGTCATGCATGTCCATATATTAAAATTAAATTGTTCCCTTTCATTGAATTTGGCACTTTTTTTTTTTGCCAGCACCTTGACATTTCTATTATATTGTGAAACATTACTAGAAAGTAGAAACTAGAAATTAAGATTTATATTATCAAAAAAAATTAAGATTTAAAAATTATGAGAAAAATTAAACGAAATAAATATAGTGATCACTTTGGCTGGCATCTATAATTGATGCCCAACTACAACTTCAGTTTTGAATTGGAATCCCAATTGGAAGAAGAATATTGGTGGTTTGTTCATACAGCAAAGCTGTGGGTGAGAGTGGAGAGTGAAGGATGGTATTCGAAATTTAAAATTTTTATTCATAAGAAAAGAAATTAAAGGCTTTGCATTTATCGCATCATTTATTACAATTTTTGCAGAGGATTTGGGTTATGTGCACACATTTCAATGTTTTTATTATTATGCAGGGAAAAGGATAGCTCATTTTCCCCCATAGTCTTTCTTACCCATGGCCATAATATATTCAACCCATTGATCACCATGCACATATACTACTTATTATTGAACAGTCCCTATACACAACATTAATATGAGATTGAAACCCAACAGCATGAGCCCCCTAAACTAAGAAGAAAGACCAAAAATCTCCTTTATTTTCTTATCCCATAAGGAACATACAATAATTAATGAGCATGAATTTCCCTGTATCTTTGCATGACTTGGGTAGGTATATTCATTATTAGAGTGTGAAGTTTGTGATCAATCTCTCTCATTTTGACTTCCTTTTGTTGTTTTCTCATTTTGTTTTATTTTACATAAAAAGTTTAAGAGTGAGAGCTTTTTTCAAGTATGAATGTAGAGCTTGTTGGACTTACAATTGCCTACTAATAAGGATTTTTACGTGAGCTGAACCTTATGAAAGAATATTGTGTATATTTAGCAAATGCAAGTATATTTATCAAATGAAAATATATATATATATATCATGATATTTATATTTATAAATAATATCATTTCCCAAGTAATTAATGGGCCATAATCAAAATTTTCCATGTTGAATTACTTAAAGTTGCATATGGATGTAAGTGTAACAATTGCCAAAAAAAGGCAACAACATATATATGCATGTTAACAGAAATGTACTTTCTCTGCATATACCTATATTAACATGGCTGACTGGCTGGTGAATTTGAGCCAGAAAATAAAAGTACATTGATAGTTATTAATTATAGAATTGAAGGAGCGTATGGTACCCACATGTATATATATATCAATATAAATTACATATATATTGCAATTTGCAGTTTTAATAAATTCTAAGTAGATAAATTTCAAATTGAATATGTTGTAATCTTGACCAGAAAAAAGGATAATATATGTAATTTCGTTACAAAAAAAAATGTATGGCTGATAATATAGAGGGAAACTGGAAACAATGTGCACAAATAAAAAATTCAAAAAGAACAGATGAATATAATTAGTGAATAATCCAATAGAGGGTGAAATAATATCAAGTCTGCAAATTAAATTTGGTGTCGAGAGGGGAGAGTTGGGGTTTGGTTTAATTTCTCTTATTTTCATTGACAATCCCTTCATTACCTGCCAGCATCAAATATTTGTCCCTCCTTGTAAGTGTTGTACACTCAAATCCCAGTGCATCAGCCAACTTTCTCTGAATATAATTTGCCACTTCAAAGCTAGACTTTCCCCCTGCACATGTAAACTCTCTAGGCACCTTCCCAAGGATTTGAACATGGTAACTTGGTCTAGGGTTCATAAAGAAGAAAATGGGATCCAACCATTTTAATCCACTGGCAGTTGTCCCATAAAACATGCTTACATGTGCATTCATGGCGACCGGGACGATTTCATCAGCTAACTCTGCAAACAATGAGCTAAACCTTAACAAATAAGGTTCCCTGCAAGTGGTTCCTTCAGGGCAAACCACTAAATCTCCTTCACTTAGTAACTTTTGCATGGTTTCTCCATCTTGTTTCCTGTCTCTTGTTAACCTAACTGTTTTGATTGGAGCTATGATTTCTGACATCTTGCTTAGGCTATAAGTAACTGCTGTCAATGGCTTGCAAAGTGCTGTGCTGAGGAAAACTGGGTCCAAAAGTGTTCTATGGGTGCAAACATAAAGAACACCCTTTTTGTGTTGTGAATTTGATGAAGGAAAGCAGCCTTCAAATTTCAACTGCACACCACTCATGGTGCCAAAGAAAATTGCTAGCTTGTAAGGCAAGCAAATACCAACCAGAATCCTGAAAATGGCAAGAAGAATCCCCAATGGTAGCCAAAGGAACATTGCAAGAGTTGCAAATGGAGTTGGCAGGAAAGCTAGCCTTCCATCATGGAAAATTAAAGGCTTTGGGTACTTTTCTCTTGGCATTTCACAGCTTGGTACATTGTTTCTGCAATCTTCCTTGTGCACCACATAGGCTTCCTGTCAAAATCACAGAAATTGAATGTAAACCATTTATCAGTATAGATATAAACTTTTGTAAGTGATTAGTAATTAAGTCTTTGAACTTTAACACAAGAAAGGAATTGCCACATGTCAAATTTTACAAGAAACTATGTCTTGGGAAAGAGGGTGTTCTTGCAGTGGGGTATTTAATTTACTATGGCCATTGATGAATATAAGAAGAAAATTCAAATGGGTTTTTACCATTTTGGAGTGTAATACATGAAAATAACCATAAACCATATAACTATATTCTTAATACAAAAATGTTTTCAGGTGGGGTTGGCTCTGTACTAGGTAGGTCAAGTGTTAAATACTTTGTTACCCAAAATTGAATCAATTCAACAGATTGATGCATTTCCCAATTTATACAATGAACATTAATATTCAATTCTATATGGAGTAATATTTTTCAGTTAACACATGAAGTAAGAAGTTGATGAAAAGGAAAATTAATGAAAAAGTACCTTGCAAAGGGAGATAAAGTAATGATCATGGAGGCTTGAACTTCTTCCAAGGCCAACATCAGGCTTTTTATCACCAAAGTATTCCTTAAGAGCTTTATGCTTGACAAGCAAACCAGAGCTAGACAACAAACCAGTGAACCTGTTTCCAACAGTGTGCAATTCAGTCCCTACAACACCATTAACACCCATGTATTCTTGCAGGAACCCTTCCACCATAACTCTAGGTAAGCTTGTAAATACAAATTTTGAACTTGTTTTAGACCAAACTTCATAAGCTTGGACATTAAGATTCTCAAGGTAAAACTTTGGCAGAACAGCTCTGCCTACAGTCTCAATGTCTTTCTTCTTAAGCCCACAAAATGATATAAAAATCATAACTCTCAATTTGAGTTCATAGTCCAAAACCCACAAAAAAGAACATGATAAAAGCAAAAGAAAGGCTCTGAAAATGCTACCAGCTTCAAAAGCAACAAGCATGAAGAAAGGGAAAAAAGTTTCTGATCTTAACAAGACTCCATGAATATCACAAACCAGTGTTTCAAACTTTGTGTTATTATTGGCTAAATCAAACTTGGAGACACTAGGGAACAAAGAAACAGAAGCTTGTTGGTGAAATGATGACCTAAGTGTTTGGTTCCTTAGAAAGAAGCCATAGTTTCTCATCTTCCTTGCAGCTCTATAACATGAGTTGGCCAGCAACTGGTACAATACCCAGTCTGCTAGCTTCAGAAACACCACAGGGAAAACCATGGCTGTTTTTCTGCTTCACCCAAGCCAATTGATGAACTTTTTTTTTTATAAAATAAAGCTAGAAATATATAGCTGAAAGAGAGAAAAACAGAGAGGGTTTTGTGTTGGAAGAGAGAAAAATAGGAAGGAAGGTTTTTGTGTATAGAAAGGGAAAGAAAACAGAGAATATTTATAGGAAGAGAAGGGTGCTGTTAAAGTGTATGGGAAAGGTTGACCACAGTGCATTTGGTTAGCCACACCGCTAGCATTGAATGCACAATCACTCTTCCTCTCATCTCATTTTTTAAAATTAGATCTGCTAAACACATTTCAAAAGCTTTAATTAAAATAATATTTTCATACATATATTAAATGTAATACTAGTTGAATGTTTTATAGTAGTATATAAAAAGAAATTAATGTAATCAATGCGGGACTAGATCGAGTGGTAAGCGGTTCGTTTAAGTTTAAACAGAATTTAGATTCGAGGCCTTGCGTACGTAGCTGTCCCGTTGGTAGACTCACCCACCAAACCCTGATGCATGATATGGATCGAATTCAAATTAGTGAGAGCAAAGTTCTGAATACTTGATGAAAAACCGAAGAAAAAAGAAATTAACATATAACGTGACACGGGATCTAATGTAACTAACAGTTTGACTGAGGTGTCGTATCAAAATATAATCTTAAGTTAAAGATACTTCGTTAGCAAAACCCTTGATGATTATAATAATCTTTGTTATTAGATTCTATGAACATGCTTCTAGTGAGCAGTAACATTATTTTCCATGGCTATAGCAGTAGTTAGGTTGGATTCTTGGTGACCGCCATTCTAAAAGTGTTGAGTCTTTTTGTTTGACAATTTTGATGTTTTCTATATCCAATTAGTTGTATACTTGTATTACAGTATTTAATATTCGTAAAGTGTGCTTTTATGCTTTATACCATCAGCCAAAGAAGAAAAACTTGAGAACTTCCGGTGGGATTTCCTCATTTCAATTTTTTCAAACCTAAGTTTTCTTTTTCCTCCACATGCACCAATAACAAGTTAGATGGCCTGTATTATCTGATCAATTGACTTTCTTTTTCTTGTTCCACAACAATTTTCAAGATTTGCTTACAGGTCAAAATTAATCAGAATTACAACTACTTGTTGCCCCATTGACTTTCCTTAATATGAGCCTTCTTGAGTACTGTGTGAATTGTGATTTTCTCCATTTTCCAAAGTAATTGTTTCAATGTATTTTTCCATGAATTTGAACTGATCGCGAATGGGATTGACACAAATGGTCAAGACTCAGACATCTCTGGTGTATTCCACCTAGTTAGTTTGGAATTTTTCTAGCCATGCTCCTTCATCGGTAGATTGATTTGTAAGTTTGAAAAATTAAGAATTCACAGTTTATTAGAATGGATTAACCTCCTTATGATTAATGATTAATGGAGTTAATACTTAATATACACTGTTAAGATTTAGATACTTCATCTTTCGTTAACAGTGAATTGGTCTATATCAATTCCAAAATCTGACGTTTGTCAACTTAATTGAGATGAGATAGTCTCTCTGCTCTAAACTTTATTTTTAAATTGAATTTGATCTGAAAGTCCAGCCAATAGTTTTTCTATGTAGATATAGAAATGGTTTTATTTGATTGGTCATCATGTGAGATGAACGCGTAGAAACAAATAGTGCTATAGATGTCCTGAAATACTACTAATAATAATGTATCTATGATTAAAGAGGTTTTTATACGTAACCATTTGTATAGAAGTGATTTAAATTTCTGAAAAGCCTAAAATGGTTGTTGAGATCTACTCTTATACGCAGCCCGCCAATAAAGAAAGCATCAACTCAAAATAATACTTTGGAACATGATTAGATAATAAGTATATAAGTAAACAATACTACTACTACTACTTATTTTCAACAAAAATATTTATGACTAACTTTTTTTTTTCTTTGCTTACATTTTTTATGATTAATGTTATTCTCCAATTACCGAGACGTTTCTTCAAGCCAGCTGCTATGGCATGGCAGCCTGTTTGTTAGGCAAGCAACTATACATATCCATGTTCTAATTTGTTAATTCATTCAATATTTTCCCTTTATAGAATCTTGAATTGGAAATTCTTTGACTTTTTTTTGTCCTTTTCATTTAGGCTAAGTTCTTTTTTAATTTTATTTTTCTTAATGTTTTATAACAATTCCCCATCTGATCTGATCTTAATGCGTTGGTGAACTTTGAAGATTTACTCTCTGTTTGGGTGCATGTTAATTATATAGGGCAACGCATTGTTAATTTGAAATAATATACTCCATTCATGAAACCTTAGTACTTTTATACATCTATTAAAAAAAATACTATTTGAAGTGGGAATTTTTTTTGGCCAAAGAAGTGGGAATCAATTCTTAAACCAATGTATCTATACAATAAAAAAAAATTATAAATTCCCCATTTAGTTGAAAATAATTAGAGATTAGAATTCATCAGAAAGAAATTCTGAATTTGAGTCCCCAATAATCAAGATACAAATTTCCTAATTGGTCAATTTTTTTCTTATCTTTTTGTTTTTAATACAAATTTGTTTTTTTCCCCTTCTAAATGATAGTAGTAATTATGGAGTGAATATCGTCATTTCTAACTATATCATGTAATGAGTGAAACTTAATTTTTTGAACCTAATTATAGTTTAGTTTAATCTTTTTGGATGGAGGCAATGATCTTAGGAGAATCTATTGATTACTTAGAAAAAAATCTTTGAAGTTTTGAACCGTTATGATCATGCAATTTTCGTTAATTATAGAGTTGGTTTTCAATCATTTGATATGGATGTTTCCGATTTCATATTGACTGCATGGGAACATTAGCAGATTCTAGAATTCAACTATGGCAAAACATGTCTTTCCTTTTAATTTTTGGTCATATGGGAAACATGAAGATTATTACTATTAGTGAAGCAAAATTGTCATGAAAATTCATACCTAATTGCCTACAATAGTCTTAAATCTGTGTTTTATGATTGTGTTAAAAGTTAATAATGGAAACTAATTAATGTTGTCTGCATGTATTGTTATTCATACACAACACACCATGCTTGAAGAGATGAAAGCTTGAGAGCTGAGAGTCTTATCGTGGTGTGAGTCTCTTGATTATGAACTCGTGGGCCGTATCGACTCAATAGGCCCAAAGGTATCAACCCAACATGATCCTATTATTTTTTCTGGGCCGTGGCCCATGGCCCACTAAACTCTATGAAACCTCAATTTTGTTTCTCAACACTTCAACCTTTTGATACAAGAAATGCATAAGAAGAATTTTTTTTTGAGATAAGTGCATAAGAAGAATTAGTTCATGAGCTTATTTTAGTTTTACTTATGGCAAAACTTTAACGTGACATAATTTCACCAAATAATCACCATCTCAAATTATATATTTTGCATATTAGATTAACATGTATATTACATATCAATAAGAGTGTGTTTGGTAGAGAGGAAATACTGAGGAAGGAAGTAGTGCGGAAGGAAAGGGGAAGGGAAATGCAACCTTCTCCTGTTTGGTAGTAAAGAAATGGACCTCAAGAAAGAAATATGAGAGAAATGGAGTGGAAATAGGAGCTCCATTTCCGGCGAATTGTTTCCGTCCAAAGTTGGGCGGAAGTGTCAAGGAAATAACTACACAAATTGGTTTTGCATTTGAAAAGACAATTATAACCTTTAAAATTTTGTCAAACTACAATGGTAACTATGGTAACTGGTCCCACCTATTAATTCCTTATATCTGTTTCGTTTTTTTTTCTTTCTTTAATTTTGGTTTCTTTTTTAGATGGCTGATCTGGTATTGGAATTTGGATAGAAATTATGATCAGGTTTTTCATAATAACGTTGTTTTACAATTTTTATTTTCCATTTTAAATTGATTCAATGAGATTTTTAATTTTATTTAAGATCTTGTTACTCAAAGATAATATATTAGTAAAAAAAAAGTTTAGAAAAGTAAGAGAGTGTATAATAAGGTATATACGTTAATATAAAATATGAAAAATCTTTTTTTTTTTATCCTAAGACTATTTATAAATGATCAGATTTTATTAAAGTTTCAACTTTAAAATAGAGAGTGAATGAGAGTAAAAATAATAAATTATCTTTTGTCCAGAAAAAATAGTGAATTTGTATACGAATTATTTACTTTTTTTTTTAGATATATACGAATTATTTACTTGAACAATGTATATGTGATAAAAAAATATGTTTAATAGAATATAAATAAATATTATTAAAAAAAGAGGGACAAAAAAATATTAAACAAATAGTGGATAAGGGTAAAAACTAGTCAATTTGACATAAATATAAAACAGAAAAGAAAGAGTATAAAATAGTCATTTTGTAAAAAATAAAGTTCCCTTCTCTCTCATTTCTCATTCATACCAAACAAAGAAAAGAATTAATTTGGTATCTCTCTTCTAATTTCTTTCCTTCTTACCAAACATGATGGAGGAAATGTGACTTCCTTTCCCTTCCTCCCTATTTCCTTTCTCTTACTATTTTCTTTCCTTCCTATTTCTTTCCTCCCAACCAAACATACTCTAAGAGTAGGAGAAAGACAAGAAAGATGTTAAAATCCTTTCTATCGCATGAATTTGGTATTTCTGATCATTAGATTATTAATTTACGCTTAAAATTGTTATGATATTTACACTAAACAATTTTTTTTATGTACTTTATAAAGTTTATATGCAAGAAGAAAACAACTTTATATAGCTTTTTTTTTCTTTTACAATAAAATTACTTTATATAGCTTATTGGGGGAGGCTTTTTATAGTGACAATTGGGAGATTTAATTTTAGAGTGGTCTTATTATCAAAAAGAAAAAAAAAATTAGAGTGGTCTCCATTATGAGATCATGGGTCTAAGGCTCTAAGCTAATAGTTTAGACAGAAGTTTTTTTTTTTTTTTTTTTTTCAAAGGTGTCTTTATTCCAAAGCCATCAATCAATGGCTAGTATTCCTTTCCATCACTTTCTAAAGGGTGGCTAATTAAAAAAGAAAGGGTAAAAAGATCATATTCAAACATATACATACATGGATGGTTTATACATATTCCATTATCTCTCACCTTATTATATATAAGATTATTTATGTTTGAGTTTTCTTAAAGATTATATTAGTTGATAAAATTAGTACTCATTAATTTGAAATTTAATCACATCAATTTTTGTTTTCTTTACAAATATTGGTATGAAACAAGGCACGTTCTTTGCCTTCTTGTTGTTGATTAATCCTAAAAGAATATTATAAAGAACAAAGAATAATCTTATTGGATGGTGAATAGTGATTAAACTTTGTGTGAGCTCATAGTGGGTAATAAAAGATTCCTAATTTCCTTGGGTTTTTTATTAACTAAATTAGTAATACTAATAAATATTTTTATAATAATGAAAATTAATAATATTATACTAGAATAAATATTTCTCACTTCTGATTGGGAAAAAAAAATACTAGCAAAGAATAATAATATAGTAGAATAATAATAGTAGAATATCATTTGGATTTTGGACACAACACACAGCAAAGAAAAAGATCATAGGATAATTAGACCCAAAAAAGACTTTAAAAAGAAGTCTATGGAAAAGAAAACGGAGCCCAAGAAAAATTGAAGTTTTTACTTTTTAAGTAAAGAGCGGTAGCAGCCGGCTCTCATTCTCAGTCTCACTTCCTCCTTCAGAAAATCTTCGTCTCTCTCTCTCTCAAGTTTCCTCCTTTTTGGGGTTCTTTTATTCTGAGTTCTGAGAAAGTTAACGCAAAAGTTGCAATAAAAGAGGGAAGAACAAAAAAAATGGAGAACAATAAGAACTCAGAAGTCTTGAAGAGGCAGAGTAAGAAGGAAGTTCTTTTGTTTTACTGTGTGGAATGTGAAGAGCTTGCCCGTAAAGTTGCTGCTCAATCCCAACACATTACTCTTCAATCTATCAACTGGAGGTACCTCACCTGCTTGTTTATACATAATCTTTATTCCTTGTGTTTTTTGCTCTTTGGGTGTTTTTTTTGTGGCATTTTGCAGATATGGGGTATGTTTCTTTCTTGCTTTTAATTTAATCTTAAAGCTTCAATTTTTAGTTATACAGTTGATAAAGAATATTAAAACTATAAACTTGATCAGATTGGGGTGTTAGATAAGTGGCCAAGAGTTTTATTAAGTATGTTGTAATCTGCCCCGTTTTTAACTCTGAAGAAACAAGTGAACAATCGTGCTTTATATTTGGATACGAGTATAATGATTTTTTCTTTCTTGTTCAGTTCATTGAACAATTTTTAGTTTTATGGGATGATAATTTATTGTTCTGTGTGTTTATTACTTGATTTTATGTGCTATCATTGCAATTTTGCAATTCATGCCAAATTGTATTCTAAGTTCAAACAACCTTGCTAAATGCCATGCTGGTCAAATCATAAGCTTTGGTTCAAGGGGGTTTGATTGACAATAGAGCTTCAGAATATTTGGTCAATCTTTTTTAACTGACTTAGACTAACATGGTCCAACTAAGCTATTTCTAGACCCACTCATAAGTTGGTCATCTTCAACCATATAGACCATTCACTACCTGGAAAATCAGCTTCTTTTGATGCTGTAACTAATTTGATTTTTATTGGAAATTCAACTTTGTTTGAAGAACACGGTAATGGTAATCTGGCAGTTTCTCATTTCAAGTTCTTCCATGAGACCAAGCCACTAAAGTGATAGATTCTTGTCCCATCATATAATCTCATAGAAGCTTCCTTTGAACTTCATTTCTGCCTTTTTGGTGACCCTTATCCTTACCTCCTACTTCCAAAACAAACACTGGCATCTTTGAATTGTTTGGGTAGTATTGGAATTTGAATACAAAACTTGTAGTTTTTATATTCAAACTTTCAATGCCCACATGGATGATAAATTTAGTACTCCCTGTTATGTTAATGCTTTGCTAACCTCTTACTCCAAGTATAACACCTATTGCATTTTACTCTAGACGTGACATTGAAATTTCTTGTCTTTCCATTGTGGATACTACGAAAATTCCTAAAGAACCAACTGATTTAACTAGTATATTTCAAGCTTTTCTGTTGCAGGCTTGCTTTAAGTTGTTGTCTGTTAGATGTAAATTTAATAGTTGCTTTAACATTGGGTATATTATATGATGGAATAATGATGAACTTCTTTTGTCTATAGGAGTTTTGATGATGGATTTCCAAATCTTTACATAAACAATGCACATGATATACGAGGTCAGCATGTTGCCTTTCTTGCATCCTTCAGCTCCCCAGCTGTTATCTTTGAACAGCTTTCTGTCATATATAATCTGCCGCGATTGTTTGTTGCTTCCTTCACATTGGTATTGCCATTCTTTCCGACGGGCTCTTTTGAGAGAATGGAAGAAGAAGGAGATGTAGCAACTGCATTTACCATGGCAAGAATTTTGTCAAATATTCCCATATCAAGGGGTGGTCCTACAAGTTTAGTCATTTATGATATCCATGCTCTGCAGGTCAGATTTTCTTGTAATGAAAATTTTATTAACTGCTATGGTCTCTCTCCCAATCTACAGCTCTTCAGAACATAGTGAAATTTCTCATCATCACTTGGTACAAAGAATAATAAGTCCAGACACGATTTTTTGGCCAACGAAAAATGAGCTTAGCTACTAGTGATCGCGTATTCTGATTGTTGATTTGGTATTTCAATGCAAGGGCAATATGGAAGTTTCTGAAAACAAACTAAGTATTTTAAGTTTGATGTTATCAGCATCAGCATTATTTCATGAAATTGTGTTAATGAGCAATAATGCTGTAGGGCTATACACTAAACGATGCTTATTTTGTTATTTAGTGGTTGAGTGGCAAGATTTTTCTTGGTTTAGTATAGCCTTCTTGCTAACATATTGGTTATTAGGTACACAAGGATTCTTGTATTTCTTCTCTTGATTTGACTTGTTGTGTAAAAGCAGTATTAAAGTACTGGCTTCTGTTTTTTGTTTTCTCTTCTCAGTTTTTAGGCCTATGATCATGATACTTTATGTTTGGTTATTATGTGTTACTGTTCTTGGTTCTCACTTGTTTACAATATATATGTCCACAACAGATGCTTAAGTTATTGCTGCTTTTAATCAAAGGATTGATCAGTATCTGTTAACTTTCCTTACAATGCAGGAAAGATTTTACTTTGGAGACCATGTGTTGCCATTTTTTGAGACTGGGATTCCTCTTCTTAAACAACGCCTTCACCAGCTTCCTGATGCTGAGAAGGTAAGTATGTCACTTCAAAATTGTCTGCTGTAAAATGTAACTTTCTTTGTGGTTGTGCTGCTGGTCATCATCTCCTTCGACATATTTTCCCCCTTCATATTGTTGTTATTCATTTGTAAGGAAAACACACCTTGTGCTGGCTTGTTACATTCTCTCGAATTAAATTGAATTTGTTTTTCAGATCGTTGTTGCATTTCCGGATGATGGAGCTTGGAAACGATTTCACAAGCTATTGGATCATTTTCCAACGGTCTGTTTGAAATCTTACTTAAATTAAGTACCTTACATTTTGTGCTTTATTTATAATATGAAGATTGAATGTAAATATTAGTTGATTGGCAGGTTATCTGCACGAAGGTTCGTGAGGGTGACAAGAGAATAGTTAGGCTCAAGGAGGGAAATCCTGCTGGTTGTCATGTCGTGATAGTTGATGACTTGGTGCAGTCTGGAGGCACTCTTATCGAGTGCCAGGTACTCATAGTCCAATATTGATCTCACATCTCATTTTCTCTGTTTTATTTGCTATTCTTTTGTCTGTGAGGTGGGTGGGGGAGAGAGGTAGTATCTTCTTATGTTATACTTTGTTGTGCCTTGAAAGATAGGACAATTTCATATTCAGTTTTTGCCATATTTTTAATGCTTACTACAAATTCCCGATCAGCTTTGTTTTCTTGTATCTCCATATCAGAACTAAGTGGACACCACATGTTTTACTTACTGACAGACGTGGAATTCACAAATCTCATGCATGCATTATAAGTGAATTTTGTTTTCAACTTTCAAAAAATTTTGGATGGTCTTATATCATCTTCTTTTCTGTGATTTATCATCATTTTGAATATGAGAGTTTCACATATGGACATTCAATCTTGTATTTAACTTATAGTATATCAGCCAGAATGAAATGTATGACTTAATTGTTCCTTCATGTCTTTGTTCTTCTTCCAGAAAGTTTTGGTTGCTCATGGTGCAGCAAAGGTGAGTGCTTATGTCACCCACGGTGTCTTTCCTAAGCGCTCCTGGGAGCGATTTACACCCAAGAATGGAGGTAAGTAGCTCCTGCATTCTCGTTTATGTCTCTTTCCTCTCAACTTGTGTTGTCAACTTGTCTTGATTGCTATTCGATTCCAATTTGCAGAAGGGTCAGAGAAGGGGTTTGCTTTCTTTTGGATCACAGATTCTTGCCCTCAGACCGTCAAAGCAATAGAAAACAAAGCTCCTTTCGAAGTTCTGAGTCTTGCAGGATCCATTGCTGATGCTCTACAAATTTAAGCAGATATATTATATTCTATGAGGTTTCGTATGAACTCTCTTTTAACCTGGAGAAACCTGTAGTTTTCTCTATGCCATTTATCTTTTTAATATTGTATTTTTCTTCGTAAGATATGAAAACCATGAACTCAAATTTGTTAAAAATGGCTGATGGAATTACAGTCCTAGCAATCTATCCTTTTTTCTTTTGGTACCGAAGCAAATAGTCCTAGCAATCTATCAAATTATTATATATATAAGATAATAATTTACTGTTTCTTATCAATTAAATTTATTTAGTTTCATTTATGTTGTTACATTTTAATCATTTTTTTTGGTGAAAAACATTTTAATCATTTAAGTGCAAACAATTCTTCAAATTACAACCAGCATAGGATGAATATTGTTTCATGTTACCATGAATGTCAGACACCCAACCCTGAAGTTTGAATTTGAGATTTCATTTTGAATATAACCTTGAAGATAAAAATTTGTATTAATTTGTTATATAATGAACTATTATTTGTAATAATAAATAGATAAACAAAAAAAGATAATGACAATTTGACACAATTATTATTAATACATCTAATTAAAGACTATAGTTCATTCAAATAAGAATACAATTCCCCAAATTGTTTGCTACTTACCATCAACATATTGAGGGTTTTGTTAAAACTAAGCACAAAAAAAGGGGAGAAAACATAACTTCTGTCTTGAGCAAACTAATGAAGCTTAGTGTCAGATCAGGTAATCTCCAGGGCAACCAAAATATATATTTCCCTTTGACTTTCTCTCATGGTAAAGAGTTTGACCGGCAAATCCTCGGTTGGTTCCATATATCTTGTCTGCAGCAACACGATGATCACCCTAGTGTTCCGATCATGATCACTGAATAGACGTAAACCCAGAAAACAAAGAACCCAAAGACAAAGATCTCAATTAGCTTAATTAAATATGGTTATAATCAGATAAAACATGCTTACATATATTGAAAGATTGCAATTTGCAAGATATATATAATATTACCTTAATGCATATCATCTTCAACCTTCTTGGTTCATATAATGGGGTTGACGACCTGATCTCAACCCCTTCATCACACTAGGAGAATACAGACTGTCCACATGATTGCTGAATTGTATGAAAAACTTGGACCTCAAGTTAATCCCATGAAGGTTTACAACCCGAAAAAAATTCCTTTTGGGATCGTAGGAATACAATTTATCACGAACGATGATCCAAAGTCGACCATATTTCTCAGAGAAATAAACAGGTTTCACCCTCAACCTATAAGGATTAGCTGTAACTGCCCAAAGTGGGATTCTCACCAACTTAACCCATGACTCTTCCACACCATATTGCTTCATAACCCAAACATCGCCAAAGGCTTCGTGGAATCCACGAACAAGGCAAAGGGAATCTCCAACACAATACAAACCCATACTCATTTCCTCAGCTTTGAACCCACCATCGTCGAATTCGGGTTGTGGAACATGTCGGAATGTTTCGGTCACCAAGTCAAGAGCAACGATTGACCAAGTTGAAGTCTTGGTCTCTACTCCATTCTCAACCGAAGATTCAATGTTGAGGCCTAGTGTATGCAAAGCTCCATTGAGTAAAATACCCTCACGACGACTATAGGGAAATCCAGACGGAAAGTTGGCAATTTTCTTCATGGAGCCGTCGAAAACCCTATATATCTCGACATTGAATGCCTTCCAATCAGCCTCATCTGAAGGATCGGCAAAGGCTCTTACTAACTTGAAATCATTAATGGATTCATCAAAGCCAAATCCATATACATTGCAGTCTAGAGCTGAAAATATATGAGGCAATCTAATGGCTTCTTTGGTTGATGGGTTCCAAAAACATATGCTCTCATTCCCTCTACTGCAAATGCTCAAGCAAACCAACCCATTGCAAGAACCAACGATCCTCACATCTGGCTTATGGCTACTTATAGGGAAACGAAACTCTTGTGTGTTGGTGCAAGATTTGCCACCAAGCAAGGTGGAAACTTGAAAGGATTTTAAGAAAATGGGTCTAGAGTTTACCAAGAGTTTTTGTTGGGCCAACTTGACGTGCCTCTTAAGGAATCCAGGCTCATAGAATAAAGAGTCCCATGATTTGCAAACGCACCTGAACTTGAAGAGGGGTTTGACTGGCAATCTTGTGAGGATCTCAATGATAACGAGGTCCTCTGGAAGATATGGCAGTATAGGTAGTAGATCATCAGTCAATGGGGCACTGTTGGGGGCAGCAATCTTTGGTGGTGGTGGTGGTGGTGGTGCCATGGAGGCGGAGGAGGAGGAGGAGCCGCTGCACTGTCTTTTCCTTGCCATGATCAAAATGATTTCCTCGTTGCTATCGCTTTGTGAAAACGTTTGATTGTGATGAGTGTTGTTGTGCTTTGTGAGAGTATTAGTACTACTTCCTTTTACATAGTGTCAGAGAATCTATTACATGTGTGTTCTTACCACGTCACGATATTCAATACCGTTCTTCCACGTAAACCATTCTCAACACATCAGTTACAGTGACAGAAAAGGTTTTGACACGTATGATTTTGTTATTTTAAGTTGTGAGCGTTAATTTTCCTTCCATTTCAAAACTTCGAATTTGGTTTACAATTAGATGTTCAAATTACTTACCTATCCCATCTGATAATATCGTTCTTGTCATATGTAATGATTTTATTAGAGTTGTGAGTAGTAGTGATCTTAAGGGTGAGTATTAATTGGTTTCCCAACCAAATCTATAAAATTCGATTAAAACAGTTCGGTTAGTTCGATTTGTACATTCAGTTTATTCAATTATTCGTGCGGTTTTCGATTTTGAAAATTTGAAAACCGAACCGATTTAATATTAAATACTAATTATATTTTTTAACATATTATTTTTTAATGCAAGAATATTATTATTTATATATTTTTAACATAGTAAAATTAAATAATTTTATTTTGAATTTTCAGATTTAATTTAATTTGTATTTTATATTTGAAAATATTTATTAAAAAACTAACACAAGAAAACAAATTGAAAGTTAGTCTGTTTACTCTGTTACCGACCGAATCGATTAGCATAGTTCGGTTTTTCGGTTGGTCGTCTGAAACTGAAAGGAATAATTCGGCCAGTTCAGTCAGTTGGTATGATGAAATTCGGTTTGTTCGGTTTTTGAACATTTCAAATTGAACCGAACGATTGCTTACCCCTGTGATCATGGTTTAGTTTTGGTTATGAACCAGAGGTTTTGATTCTAAATACTTTGGAATTGGAACCTTAATCACTAGGTTGAGACTCTGCTTTCGGTCCTAGACCATTTTGGTTCTGGTTTGGAACCAGAACCTTTCTTCTTTAAAATTTTGGTTGAATAAAATACTATTATATTTAGTTAATTAATTAGTTTTAATTTAATAAAATAATATATATAAGAAAAATAATATGTATAATAATAATAATAATAATAATAATAACATTATTATTATTATTATTATTATTATTATTATTATTATTATATTAACATTAGATTAGGGAAAATAATATTTTATTTAAATAAAAAAATAATACATTATATTAATATTTCACATTTCAAACCGAACCGTGATCAGATCACGGATCACCACATCAGTAAATATTTTTCCCATTTTAGAACAATTTAAGAAGGTTAAAGCATCTAGTTGTTCATTTAAACAATTTCTCCACATTAGATGATTATTAAAGTGGAATAATATTAGGTATGATGTACTTGGGGAAAATCATTTAAAGAAAATTTTCAAGAGAAAATTCAAAATTAAATGACTTTGGTATATCATCTCAGTCATACATACAATGAGTTAATAAATTTAATTCATCCTTTAGAATCTTTATTTACTTCATTTTCAAGTTACTTAAATGAGTGTTGTTGTGTTTTGTGAATATCAGTACTACTTGTGTCAGATCAAAATCTATTACATGTGTGTTTTTACCGTGTCACGATATCCAATATTATTGTTCCGCGTAAACCATTCTTAGCACATCAATTATAGTCAAAGAAAAAGTTTTGACACGTATGAGTTTGTTGTTCTGAGTTGTGAGCGTTAATTTTCCTTCCATTTCAAAACTTCGAATTTGGTTTAGAATTAAATGTTCAAACTTACCCATCCATCTGATAATATCGTTCTTGTCATATGTAATGATTTTATTAGGGTTGTGAGTAGTAGTGATCATGGTTCGGTTTTGGTTATGAACCGGAGGTTTTGATTCTAAAAATTTTGGAATTGGAACCTCTCAACCGTTAGGTGAATGCTCTGGTTTGAGTCCTAGACGATTTTGTTTGGGTTCCGGTTCCCAATCGGAGCCTCCCTTCTTTAAAATTTTTATCTATAAAATAGTATTATATTTAGTTAACTAATTGGTTTTAATTTAAGAAAATAATATGTATAAAAGATATTAATATTAGATTAGGGAAAATAATTTTTTTTATTTCAATAAAAATATTAAAAATCAAAACATCGTGTGTGTATATATATTTCACGCTTCAAACCGAACCGTGATCATCACCACATCAGTATTAATATTACTCCTATTTCAGAACTTGAATTTAAGACTAGAAAAGCTATTAAAGATATATAAGCATCAAATAACATTGTTCATTTAAACAATTTTTCCACATTAGATGATTATTAAAATGGAATAATATTAGGTATGATGTTATAGGGGAAATAATTTAGAAAAATATTTTTCAAGAGAAAATGGAGTGACTTTGATATATCATTCAGTCATAGATATAATAATAATGAGTTAATAACTGTAATTCATCCTTTCGAATCCTTACTTCATTTACATAATTTCCTTTACATAGTGTCAAGAAATCTATTATATATGTTCTTACCACGTAATGATATGCAATATTGTTCATCCGCGTAAACCATTCTCAGTACATCAGTATGATGTACTAACGACAAAAGGTTTTGACACCTATGAATTTGTTGTTCTAAGTTGTGAGTGTTAATTTTCCTTCCATTTCAAAACTTCGAATTTGGTTTAGAATTAAATGTTCAAACTTACCATACCCCATCCGATAATATCGTTCTTGTCATATGTGACGGATTTAATTAGGGTTGTGAATAATAGTGATCATGGTGCAGTTTTGATTACGAACCGGTGGTTCTGAGTCTAAAACTTTTGGAATCGGAACCTTAACCGCTAGGTAAAGACTCTGCTTTTAGTTTTAGACGATTCCGTTTTGGAACCGGAACACCTCTCTCTCTCTCCGTAAATTTTAAAATTTTTGCCGGATAAAATATTATATTTAGTTAATTAATTAGTTTTAATTTAAGAAAATAATATAGAAGAAAAATAATGTGTAGAATAATAATGATAAAAATAATGTGTAAAGGTCAGAATGATTGAAAGAGGTCCACTTGGTCTCTTGTTTCTTCACAGGGGATGCAGTGGGATCATTGACTGTTTGGAACTGGGTGCAAAAGCCTCAAGAAAAGGGGCCTCATGATTGTCACTCATTTTGTTACTGAACTCCTTTGTTTTGCTAATTGCATCATTTTTTGTCAGTGGTAAAGTGTAAATGATGAAAATGTAATATGATAGTGGCTGACTTGGGGAAATTACTTGTTCCATTTTGAGAAAAGAAATGAAATAGAAAGCTTATTCATGTCTGTGGTCAGGCCCTCCAGGGTATGAATTGTTTTAACTATTCATTAAAAAGCAGAATTTCTGTCAAATTCATTCAACCAAGCTTGAAATTTTTATCAATTTGGTGCAGTTGCATTTTTGCCACACGCACATTAAAATAAATAAATAGATATAACTATAAAGATTGACTAGAAAAGGTTTAGTGCATTCTGTACATACATAAATATTGACAAATACAAAGTTGTAATACACAATTTTCACAACATTGTTTTGACATTACAATGACCAGGATTTTAGGGTCTGTTTGTCTCCCTCCTATACAATTTATAAACAGCCCTGTACCTTTAGGGTTACCCCCAACAAAGATTTACATACAGACAAAGTGGTCATGTCTGCAAATGGACATAAATGACCCAAGTAAGAAGAAAAGTCAATGTTTAAAATGCAAAAAAAAAACCAGAGAGACCACCATGCACAGATTGGCATCTTAACGCAATTCAGCTGCCAAGAAACTTCATTTCTTAGAGCAACACGCTCCGCCTTATTCTTCGACCCCTGGTTCAATAACAATTTCTTGCTCTACATATAAACAAAAACACTCTGCCTCATTTACCTTTTTCTTTTTTCTTAAACTTCTTTAGTGAAGTACCAAGGAGTGTCCATAACTGAAAAGCAGACACTTCACATGGCACAATCAATACATACAACTCTTCTTTCATTTCTCTTCCAACTTTATACACTTAAGACACCTATCCACTTGTTAGCACTCCTCCTAGCATTTCTTCTCATGCTAAGAGTGGGGTTTCCGAATGCATTGTTAACTCACCTCTGGTTCCTCATCTGGAAGGCCCCTTGGGCTCTCCAGTGAATCCCCAGAATAAGACCCATCCGGTTGACGAATACAGATGTTCAAATTGCTTGAGAGGAAAGATTCCTGCAGGTTCACAAGCATATAAATTCAATAACATGATTCATTGATGGAAACATGAGCATTCATAACCTTTCTGTGCATTTTCTTAAATTTTCGATATAACTTATAACTGAAGCAACATTTAATACTTTCACATTTTATTACTGATATTGATGTGTACAGATTAGACCACAACCGGGGTTCAATCCTTGCTCAGCTATCTTTATACTTTAAAAATGATATAAATATTTTCTCAACAAATCAATTTCACATCCAGTATTCAGTTTATTTGGATTTGATTAGAGATTTTCTAGCATTTCATCTAGTCATGGATTGATCCAATGATATATAAGTTAGAGAAGTTTTCTTTTTGTTTCCATCCACTCCCTAGTGTTTTCTTGGTTGTCTAAGCGAATTGATTTCAGGCAGCCACATTTCTTTCAAAGCAGGTAAAAAATAGTAAGCTACAACAGAAGGATTCAACCTTACAATCATTTTACTTATTCCTTTATTTTTCACTATTTCCCACCCGAGTTTCTAACAACATGGCTACTAGTGACTGAATTAGAGTGAATATTAGCATTCTGTTATTATCTATGGTTGACAAGGAACTCCAGAGTAAAACAAGAGCAAACAGTACTAAAAGACCTTCTGCTCATATGAAAAACTTCATCGAAATGCATTACCTGATCACCAGTCTCTTGACCCTCCGAATGGAAAAGAATTGGCCGGCATCTCTTATCTTCATTCATCAAGCTTGAATTTTGGAAGTGTGCAACGAGGGCAGCCTTACCCTGGATCCGAGCATATGCCAATGATGCAACCTTCTCACTGTTGAACTTCTCCCATTTCTTTCCATTAAAAGCCTACAAAAATTACCACAGCGTTAATCCTTTTCCTTCTTCAGTAAGAAAAGCATGTATGAAAATGTGAAACTGTGAGTCGAGAACTTTGGCTTGTATGGCCAAGTTGCCATATATAATCCCCTAGAAAACCCGAAAGACAACCTCTAGTCCCATTTAACATAAAAGCAACTAATTATGTTTTCTATTGTTTTCCATTTACATGACGTTTAAAAGAATACTATTCTATTGATGGCAAATGACAACAAGGGACCAAAGGATGACCTGGTAGAAGGAGATAATATGCGAAGGTGAGATCATATTGATGAAGGCATAACCCACATTGCACTTGTTCTGCAATCAGATAAGTTGATTAATAATCACCAACAATTTCAACTTGATATAACCATATAAGGCAGCTAAGACTCCCATGGCAAAAGTACCTTGAAATCGATTGGCAAGTAGAGAAAATCATAAGTGCCCCTGTGATTTTCATCAATGGCAGCAAGTAGCATCTTCGACGTATACCTAAAGACAGAATAGAAGCATAAACCATCAGAAAACACAGCATTTTAATTGACACCTGCAAGCACTGCAATTCTTCAAGATTCTTAAAATTTGCCTTACTTGTTGGGGATATTTTTAATCATTAAAGTGGTCCTAGTATCTTCTCCACCCATGATTTTATCCAAATCAAGCTGGTACTGTTTCTTGTTATCAATTTGGTTCCCATTACTTTCAACTCGTCGACTACGAGTGCGATCAGTAAACCCTTCATTGCCAGCTATTCCTTGTCCAGGATAAGAACCATTCCCAAGGAAGACAGAACTGTGCCTTGGCATTGACATCATTCTAAAGCTAGGTGAACCATTTTCAGTTACATTTCCTGGGAGACTGACACCAGCACCCAAAGTTCCACGAGCACCAATATTCATCAATAAACTTCCATTGCTACGATTTAAACCCCCAGCAAAAGAAACAGGGTTCATAAAGGATGTATCAGGTGACTCAGGGAAACTAAAATTCCTATCAAGATGCACACCAGAAGGTGCAGATCCCACATGATGGTGGTTACTTGAACCAAGAAAAGAGCCTTGTCTACTTGTGTATGGAAAACCCTGTCCACTTGATGAAAAAGGGTGTGCCACAGATGATGTTGGCCAAGCAGAACTAGCACGCTCAGAGTAAGGTGTGGGACTTCCCCAAAGGAACTGAGGACCAGTCAATGTTCCAACACCAGATGAATTTGAACTAGACTCACCAAATGCAGAGACTGGTCCAGGACTCGCACTTAACTTCTGCTCAGGGAAGGATCGAGAATGCTGGAAGGCTGTCCCCTGCACTGCTCCATTATTAGTAAATACCTGGTTTGTATGGTTGGTCTTCCCATGGTCCTTACCGATAGGAGCAATCTTTGGAGAGTTCGGCACATGGTGGGGGAGAATTGAAGCCAGCCCAGGCAAGTTATTGTTATTTACAGGGCTGAAAGGTCCCAAACCAGGAGACTTGCTATAACCGTGCAAAGGATTGTGTTCAACAGGGCTGCCAAATTGTGCCCAGGTGCCTGTCAAATAAATTCTTTATTCAGCTGATGATAAAAAAATAATAATAAAAAAAATTCCGCAGATGCAGGGTATTGTATTGATTATATTAAAAAAAAAATTGTTTGAGTACACATAAACTGAAGATCTAGAATATTTACCAGGAGGAGAGTTAGCTAGCGGAGAACCTACATGATGTCGAAAACTTCGAGCTTCGTCTTGTTCCAGCTCCTGACTTAGCTGCTGCATCAAGCTGCCAAATGAAGGTATGTCAATCTTAAATTTTTCATACCAGTTAATTAAAATGAATTAATGAAAAAGGTCTGCGATAAACATCATGATTTCTGTGTAAATACCATTGTGAAATAATAAAAAGCCTAACAACCATGAGGGAAGTGCAATTGCAGGGTTCAAAGACAGTAGAACCTTTTTGGAATGTCAAAGATAGCAGACTTGAAAATGTGCATATGTGCAGAAAAGTTCAGGCACCCACAAAAACAGTGCAAAAAATGTAAATTTGATTAGCTGAAATACAAAATACCAATTTAGCATGTTCCACAGAGGCCAGAGGCATTAAGCATTCAAAGAAAGAGCATCTGAGAAAGCATTAGGAGAGGCAAAACAATCATATTCCCCCTTGACCTTTGTCCATATTTATTCAAGAATCGACCCTTCGTGCTCATGATCAGAAATGTATGATACTTCATATTCTGGATTTCCAGTTACTTTCAGAAAGGAACTGTAATTTAAGTTGGAAAATCGGCTAGATGACTACATAGACACTAAGACTTCTTTTTTTTACCAAAAGTTAATTTAAGGGAAAATGAAAAGGGGAAGAGAAAGCAAGTCAAAGAGATCAAATCTAAAGAAAATAAGAACTTGGATTATAGCTTCCCACCTTTTTTTTCCTGCCATATTCAGAGGATAAAACTAACAAGGTAAAAGAAAAGGAAATATTTAAAAAAAAAAAAAAAAAAAAAAAGACACCACTATCTTCCATATTCCCTTTTGCGGTATCTTTTTTTCCCGACTCCTATATGTTTACGTTTATACAAATTGTTGCCCACAAGATTAAAGCCAGCACAATTACATTAATAATTCATACTGAGTACTTCATTAAGTATTCTGCTATAAATTAACTTGCAGTTGTGGAATCACAAAAAAATAATCAGATGATACAGCATTCCATTACTTATAGTTTTGAAGTAAGTTATAGAATGGAAATTTCATTATAATTCAAACACATGAAAAGAGTGTTGTTCTTCCAACAAAATGATAAAACTAATACTTACTTCCGACGAGCCCCACCAGGACGGCTAGGTTCAAGCTTTATGCGTTTCCCAGCTATGTCACTTCTATTTAATGCTCTAAGAGCAGCCTCTGCAGCTCTAACATCATAAAATTCTATGAATTTATGGTGCCGCTTGTGTGGTGTTTCCCTAATCTGCATAGTTTCACAACCAAACAAGTAATCAGCAAGTGCAAGAGACATGTCAAAAATGTTGATTGAAAGCAGTAGAGGAACAAGTTATGCCAAATTAATACCTCTTTCACCTCCCCATAAGCCCCAAATATTTGGCGAAGGTCATCATTCGATACAGATGGATCCAAATTGAATACTACAAGAGTTCCCTGATTTATATCTTTCTCTGATGGGTTATCCTGGTAGATTACAAGGGAAAGAATGCTTCAGAACTTGTTGATACTATCAACAATATCAAACTCAAAAATAAAAAATAAAAACCTACAAAACTTCAAACCTTGGGAATGGAGAAATGAATGTCAAGTTTTCTTCGCCTTAGTGGCTTATTCTGTAATGCCCGCATGGCAGTCCGTGCAGCTCGAATATCATAATATGAAATCATTACAAAACCCCTATGCTTGCATGCAGTATACAAGGTTCTGATATCTCCATATTGCTGCAAAAAAAGTTATCAAGATAATAAGTATTAGTCAGCCTAATAAAGATAACAGCCATTCTATGCAAATTATTTAAAAAAGAAAAAAGAAAACAACCATTCTATGCACATAAATAAGAAAAAACAAAACCAAATAGTTCTTGGTCAAGTAACCAAGTAATAAAAACCCTTTCAGCAAAGATACCATGTTAGCCAGAAAAATCTGATGCAAACAAGATACAGACTAATATAGAGTACCTCAAAGAGAGATCTCAATTCAGAGTCTTCAACATTACTATTGATATTGCGTACAAATAAGGTTCTTGAAGGGTGCTCGCCATATGGATGTTCCCCGGCCATTGTGCCCACACCATTTGGAAGGGGGAAATGACCAATTCCATTTGCAGGAACCCCATCAGATAGGTTCAACTTTGATATACCAATATTAAGGCTCTCAGGCTCAAAATCCAATTCCATTCCCCCTCCAGCACCGAAGACATCATATTCTTCCAAGTCCTCCAACTGAGTAGGCAAGCCACTTAAGTCAAAGTCATCCGTTATGCCTGCAAGGAGATCATCTTCATCATCAGGAAGTAAATTGCCAATTGCATTGGTTTCAACATCTTCGAGTGGGTCCTTTCCTCCATTTTCAAGCTCTAGCTTAAGTAAGTCAGGGGAATTATCATCAATAGAATGACCAGCAGGCTCCAGATCAGCAAAATTCACTGTATTTCAGCAAAAGAAAACCTCAGTCCTGTTCTAAGTATAGCAATATAGAAAATTTATCATATCAACAGTTGAAACATACATTTTTGGTGAGGAAGGACAGGTAGTGAGCTAGAAAACAAGCTTGCATCACTTGATGACTGATAAGCACCAGTTCCACGCGGAATTCCCCATGCACCAGTTTCCCACTTTCTAGAAATGTTGACTGAAGGACTGATAGATGGACCTATGATACAAGTATTCAAGTAAGAATGACTTAACAAGATCTGGCACCATTATATAAGCAAAGATGAATAAGATGGTATGCATTTGTATCCTAGATTTAACCCAATGGTGAAAAAGTGATACCTTCAGATTGACTTGACAGCAAACCGTTTGACCTCTGCTCCATTCAGCTAGTTGCTGCAGACAAATAATTTCAAACATTAACTTTCTAAATATAGTAATGAGGACTATTTCAGCATATACAACAATGATCTTCAGAAACCTGAGAACCCCATAGCATATCACAACGAATACTAAATATTTTTATCTCATAATGAATTCAAGGCATACACCAGTTTGTAAAATGCAACACAAGTAACCAAAAATCATTATCATATTGTCCAAAAGACACGCAATGTCTTATTCCAGTTGAATGATCATTTTCCTATCATTGAACTACAATAGTTCTTAATCATTATTCGATCATACAACTTTCATAGCATTTAGGTCACCAGAATTTACTTTTGAGAAGCCAATCATGCAATCATTCCCTATGGATAACAAAAGTACAAATAAAGCTAGGAAATTATCAAGATCAGCAGAAAATTCAAAAGGGTATCTACAGAGCAAGCTCAAACAGTTGATAATCAGGATCAAATAACAGCAATAGTAAACCATTGCACCAATAAGTCAACACCCCCAAAAAAATGTGAAAATCATGCCAAAGAAAATGGAAAATTGCACTTCAAATCAAAAAATTAAATGATCAAAAACTCAGCAGCTCAACAACAACGTCACTTAGTAACAAGTAAAAAAAAAAATTTAAGCTCACAAAGCAAAATTAAGCCCTTTTGCAGCAGTTTCCCCAGGAAAATTTCTCTCAACATCAGTCGCTATTTTTCATTTGCACTCGTAATTATTGATATTTAACCAAATAATCAAATAAATGAATAAAATGACAATTACCCACCCAAAAAGAAAAAAAAGAAATTATTAGGAAAGAAATAAATAGGAACAGTAGAAAAAATAAATAAATAAACAAAAGGAATACCTTTTCGGAAGAAAATGGTATATAAGAAAAGGTTAAAGAGAGTCCATCGAAGAAGGAAACTTGACCGGGCTCAAATAAAGTTTTTGTCTTTGATCACCTAAAATTATATATACAAAAAAACCTTGGAAGAGAAAGAAACTGAGAGAGAGTTTCGTAGAAGCAGAGTTATTTCTTTCTTCCACTCCTCTACTTCCTTCCCTCTCGCCGGGAAACTAGAAAAAGAAAAAAAAAACTTAATAAAAAAAGTATACTAAACTTTTACTAGTACTACCATATTTTAAAGAGGAGGTGAGAGAAAAATAAGGAAAATGATTGGAGGGAAAGAAAAATAATTGAAAGAGAAAAGAAAAACAGAGTTTTCCCAGATACTCTGTTTCTTCAATTTGTTTGGGGTCTTTGAGAAAAAAAAATAAAAAAAGAAGGAAAAGAGCATAATAAAAGATTCTGCTAAAATTGAATTTTGTTTGGCGTCCGTTGACACATAGCCCACACAAGACACAAACACAACTACTTACTTAAGTTAAAAATAGATACATAAATGAGATAATTCCAGTTTATGTGTTTACCCTTTATATTCCGTTTTATTACGACTTTGCCAAGGTTAGTCTGCTGATGTGGCGTCGCATTATTGGTTGAAGAATTGTTGGTGTAAAGTTGTTTGGAAATAATAATTCTCATAGGATCCAATCAGAATCCTCAATAAAATCCAACGGCTGGTGTAAGACGCACGTGGGCGTATATCATTCGTCAGGTTTTACAGTAGAGATAAAGAGTAGGTAAAGGTGAATACAGGTGATTAATTTTGGTTTTGTTTTGTACTACTTGTGTTTGGTGGGGACCAATGACGTGTTGTTGCGTCGGCAAAAGTGAATGGATTCAGCTGCTCTCTCGCGGGATACTTTTGGGGATGATGATGTCCAACCTGATGATGCCACGTTTGCATTAAATATCATAGGGGACCTACTACTATATGGTGGCATTTTTAGATTTTTCTCTCCTTTCCCAAAAGCCAAGAGTAAATGATCTAATCCAAATTTGATCACATCACTCCAATCATAAGATGTATTTCATAATCATAACATGTTAACAAAACCCAAATTTTTCCAATTTGAATAGTTAATTAATTGTTTTTAGAATGTAGAAAAAAAAAACTAATTGTTGTTAGATTATTGTATAGAAGATCAGTATATCTCATACATCGTCAATAGAGTATTCAATTAAACTCCATGATAGTTGTATATATAAGAATTAAGATATATAATAGTAGAACCTAATATGATATTATGATACACATTTTGTAAGATATGATGACTCGAATTGACAATTGATGAAAACATTTGAAGTTGTTAAGCTATATATGTAGGAGTACAGTTGAAATTAGATCTTTATTTGTTCCAATGATTGAGACGAAATTATTGAATTGTTTTTGTAGTTTGCACTCATATCAACACTAATACCACCTTTGTGAAAGCCTTATCATCAAATTAGCTTATTGATAATAAGATTTGAACATAATTGGTTGGAGTAAACAATCTACCACTTGCATGTTAAAAACAAAAAAATAAAAGATCGTTTTATAAATCCACAAACACAATTATTTTTCTGTTTTATATCTTAATATGACATATCAATCGATCGATGAAATTTTTAACATTTCATAATTTCCTGATTTAGTATATTATTATTATTATTATTATTATTATTATTAGTATAAAGGTTAACTTCTCTTTGTTTAATTATGAACATTCTTAAATTTTATTGACTCGAAACTAATTCATTTCGTCTTGAATAATAATGCCAAAAAATTTGCTAGTATTTGATCATAGCAACAATGCCTATTTTTCTCTACCTTAAAAGGGTTAGAGAAAATATCAAAGGTCTTGTTTGGGCCTATATATGGTAGAAGCCTATTTCCCTCTTAAAGGTGAAAGAAAAATCTAAGGCCTATATAAGGCAAGAGGTTGATTTATTGGGCTATCTGGACTCCATGGGCCATGGCCTTGCTGTCTCAATGGAGTTTCCACTTCCCATGTATCTTGTCATACTTGAACTTAACCAACCTAGTAGATAGAAGTCTTAAACTTTGAACTCTGGGCTCCATGGCCTTCTTGTCTCATCTCATTCTTAGTAACCAACCTAGAAGTCTTAAATAAGCTAAATTCAACTTTATAGTGTTTAACTTCAACTTTAATCTTATCAAACTTAAATTAACCTATACATGAGAGGAACTCATATTAGCACATCTAGAAAACTTTCTTGGAGAGAGTGGGATCATAGAAGTTCATAATTTAGATCACAATGAAGTTAGCAATGATAAAAATCAAACCTAATAATCAAATTTGACAAAATAAAATTTCTTAAACTATTGATTTTGAAGTAACCTGAACTAAATTTAACTAAACCATTAATCATCTGACCTAAAATTAATTGACAGGTGGAAACACCCAACTTGAATGTAAGGGTCATTAGTTAGTAGTGAAAGTCCAATTTGAATATAAGGGTTACAAGCTAATCAAACTTAACAAATATGAGATGAGTGACATCACTTTAACATCTATAAATCCGATTTTCAAATATTAATTGAAAAAACCTCTTAAATTTATTTTTTTACAATCCTCTAATTATCATTATTAAGTAATCACATTAGACTTTGATTAATTCGAAATCTGAATCGATTACATTGAACACCTATAAACAAAATTCTATCTACACAATACTCGAACTCAAGATTGTACTATAAAAAAACAAATATCAAAACTTATCAAAACCCAAATCCGAAATCAAAATAATTCAACCGAACCGAACCGAACCCACCCATTTGCCATCTTGCATAAGCTATTAGCTAGGTATACAAAACTTCACGTGTTGAAATAAGAGCCGAAAAAGAGGAAGAAAAATAGATCACCCGCGGTGAAAGCAGGCCTAGTGTGTTGGTGTGTTGGTTGAGTTGGCATATGGCATTGAGATTTTGTCCGTTAGGTGCAACCGACGGTGATGCGGGCCCAACTTCAAAGGGAAGAACAATGGGTCCCCTACCTTTCTCTCTTTCTTTTTTATTTTGCGGTCACTTTGCTCAAAGCAAAACTTCGAGTCGACGTGGCCACGTGGTATTGATCGAGTATATACTTGCGATGGAGGTTAAGGATATCCCCCCACCGTATAGTATTCCGTACCGTATGAATACTCCCCCTATCACATACGTATTCGTATTTTGATATACCATGGGGGGCGAATTCGTCATTTTGGTTTATGACGGTTTGACTTTTTGTTATTTTAGTTTTCTTACTTCCATGCTACGGATCCGTGCTGCACATGCTCATCCCTTAGATCGACAATAACTTTAGAAGATAGTAAAATGTTAGAGGTAGGTGTGCTGTTTATGACTTGTTTGGGTAAATTCTCTTTTTCTCTCTTTTTGTACGCATGATCCCATTTCAATCATGATCAAAATACATGCATATATATATATATTTATAATTATAGTAATAATTACATAAATAAATCATGATCCTAATTCATGCATAAAATTACATAAGATCGATCGTGTTAGTAATTATCTGGCCAAAAAGATAAGAGTTCATAATTATGGGTCGGATCATCGACCGGACCGAGTCTAGCTAGTATACCACTGAACATTATGGATAATGGCATTTTAATCGTGATCGTCCTAAAGATTTCATGTTAGTTACGTTTGTCAAAGATTAAAAAGAGGGGAAATCCTAAAATTAAAGGATTAAGCAAATATGTTTTAATGGTCCAAATCATGATGATCGTGCTTTATTCTACTCGATTCATTAATCAAGTCAAGCGACTATATCGATTTAAAGTATTATCTGACCTAAAATCTTGATTTATTAGTATATTGTTAAAGTATGTAAATTGGGTCATTATCAGCATGCATTATCGTGGAGTTTATGTTCTTCGAATAATATAAACAATTGATTTGGGTTTTGCATGTAAGTCCACTTTTGTGAGCATGCAACAAGTAGCTAGTTTAATCTTAATTAAAGTAGTATAGTATAATATTCTTTATTCACATAAAAGTTAAAAGACCTTTCTTTATAAAGTGAATAATATTGAATAATATAAAGTTGATCACCTTGAGATTTAAAGAAAACTTTGAAATATGATTGATGAATTGGATAGAGAATTAGATTAATATGTGGAATTGCAGGTGAGTTAGTGAGTGAGTGCTAAATGGGATTAGATATAGATGGGATATATATGGATATAATTATATGGCCAATCACTATAGAGTGAGTGGAATGCCAATGTGACCCTATGATTTGAGCTTTTCAAAGGCTTGAGAGAGCAGCAGGCAAAGGGTGGCCTTGCCTGGCCTCCAATGTCTGTGGAAACTTGGACACTAATTAACTCACAAATCTCACACTAATGTTTCCAATTATATATATCTAGACTTAACCCATTGTTTCCACAAACAAATAATTAGTCAAATTATCAATTACATGACATTGCAAATAGTTTATTAGTATAATCATCTCACAATTAGAAGAAGTTAATTATTTATAAGAACTGCAATATATATTCTATGCTGGCATATAAATTAATGCTGCTGAACATTAAAATTATTTTATATACAAAAGTTTTAGGCATGAAATGAAAAGAAAAATTGAAGAATGAAGATCCTCTAACCTTTTTTCTTTGTTTCTTTTTAAACTGATTAAATATTGATTGAATGATAGTGACAAAGGATCTTTACTAGTAGATCACAATATCATGTAATATATATATAAGATTTATATATATGATACACTGTCAGTGGAGTTTAGTTGACTACACATACGGGGGTTAAGGATTGACATGTGTCATTTTATAGGGGAATAGTTTTGAATTTTAAAAATAAAACTAATTATAAAAATGGGTATGTGTGTCAACTCCTCAACCCCGCTTGTAGAGTCCAAAATTTACACCATCAATATATCAAATAATTATCCATATATATTTCAATTCATTTTGCTCGTCCTCATACTAAGGTTTTTGAAAGAAAAAAGAAAGTTGATTTTTTTTTCGGTTTTTGGTGCTATATATAAGAGTAGTTAATAACCTTGCAATATACACTACACAAATAATGATGTTTAGAGGCGTTTTTCTTGGTTTATAAAGGCGCCAAAAAACGCCACCCTCACACTTTAGCGGCGTTTCAGGGGCGGCTCCAATAACACCACCAATACCCCCGTCGCGAAAGTATCCGGCGTTATCTTTGTAACGCCGCTATACGATATGGTGGCGTTAAAGCTTCACCTAAAGGCGTTCCTAATGCACCGCTAACTATTTTTAATTTTCGGTAATATTTGAGCTAAAATTTAAAAAAAAAAAATACACTTAACGGCGTTATTGAAAGTTAGAAAATGAAAACGAAGTTAGCGGCGTCTCATTTAAAACGTCTCAAAAAAACAGTTTGCAATAGCGACACTTGCCAACGCCTCTAAGTAGTAGTTTAAAACGCCTCGAATGATTTTAAGAGTGAATTGAAAATTTTACTTTTGAGGTGTTTTAAAACGCCACCATTTTTATCATCTTTGAGACATTTAAAATTTAGGGCGTTTTTCCCATTTAAAACGCCTCAAAAAAAATTTGTTTAGTGGCATATGTTTTAGGACATTGTGGCATGTTGATAAATGCCTCAATTTTTTTTGCTTTGCTCATTTCAAAATAATATATATACAATTCTCTTTGACAAATACTCAGAATCCTTGGTTAATACTTATAATACTCAAATAAAAGCATAATATTCCAAGACCTATGTATATAAATAGGTACTCAAGACATGCATAAGAATAGTTAAAGTAATACATGCATTATAGGTCTCATACTACGTACATATTATACATATCCAATATACTACATATATCATACTAATTAATAATAATAGCTATGCTCTTCATCCACTGAGCATGAGACAGTTTTAATCAATGTTCGAAATTCAACTAGCAGTTTAGAAAATGCAACCTAAATCAAGCCGACATAGAAATTTTTTGTTCAAATAAAAATATACTTCAATAATTGTGTTCTAACAATTAATTACCACAAAGTTTTTACCAAAAATTACGCAGTGTTCATTTTTCTGCGTTTTTGTGGTATACTGTTGCTAGACACGGATGTACTGCAGCATAGAGATTCACCTGCTAGCCAATCAGCCCCCCTTTTCCTCGGCGCCTACTAAACAACAATAACGATTACATTAATTAGAATGTAAAAAGATGTATGTATATGTATACATATATATATATATATATATTTAAGTAATTTGAATAAAACCTTAAGTTCAATTTTAAAACAAGACTACCTCAGATTCCTCATCAGTAGCATCAAGATCTTGCATATCTTCATTCCCACGATGCTGGATGCTATGCACTAGTGTTTGCAGATCCTGAAACTTGTTCAGGAGAGATTCATGTGCAGCTTGTGCTTTTGCCTGTTCTCTGGCGTGCGTTTCCTGCATTTTTGCCAGCTGGGCTTGCAGGCGTTGATATTCCTGATCAAGTGAGGGAGCTGGCCTTGAAGGACCTGCAGCATTGGCAGCAGAGGTAGAAGGGCCGACATTGTTATTAACCAATCTATTTGACCGAGGAAGCAAGCCGAAGCCCCGGACCCGGGAATATTTTTCAGGTCCGAGAACTTCATTGTAAAGGGAGTTCTCTTTTGAGAGATACTCCTCTGTCGTTTCACAATCATTCATCTCTTGAGTTAAAAGATGCCTTGACCTTTGCTGCAAAATTGTAAAAACAGTTACACCAATTAAAGATTGGTACCAAGGATACCAGCAACAATTACAACAATATTACATCATACATGAACCCTACTGCAATGAAGAAACCACTCAATAGCATACTCAAGGTGCAACTATGCCAAAGTCTAAATACTCAAAGCTATACGTACTTAAGGCATAGTAAGTAAGAATAAACATCAGCAGCTCTCTTTCGTGATAGATTCTTATATTTCTAAGATAAAACTCTAATAAAAATTTAGATAAGCAAAAGTGAGCCTATAACAGTGAGCCTATAATTTTCTGCAGTGTTAGTAACCAATATTCACTCTCATTCTTTTTTTATTCTTTTAATTCTTGGCATCAATATGAAACTTTCAACCAGATATATAAAGTCAATTTACTCCTAAAACTCAACAATCATACGTGAACCCTATTGCAATTACCAAGGATACCAGCAACAATTACAACAATTTTACATCATACATGAACATTTAGGCAATGAAGAAACCACTCAATAGCATATTCAAGGTGCAACTATGCCAATGTCTAAATACTCAAAGCTATACGTACTTAAGGCATAGTAAGTAAGAATAAACATCAGCAGCTCTCTTTCGTGATAGATTCTTATATTTCTAAGATAAAACTCTAATAAAAATTTAGATAAGCAAAAGTGAGCCTATAACAGTGAGCCTATAATTTTCTGCAGTGTTAGTAACCAATATTCACTCTCATTTTTTTTATTCTTTTAATTCTTGGCATCAATATGAAACTTTAAACCAGATATATAAAGTCAACTTACTCCTAAAACTCAACAATCATACGATCAGTAGTCTTATTAATATCATATCACCATTATTGATTCATATAATAGCACTAGTCAGAGGGTCTTACAACTGTTTCCATGGTTGCTTCCATCGGTGATCCGTTTGCCCTTGTATGTGCTGCGACATACACACTGAGTCGTCCAACTGGTCTCCCATCGCTTTCGAGGCTCTGCATAAATTCAAAACCATTCATAAAGCACTTAGTTATGTATTGTAAATTCCTAATTCAAAAACTTCATAAAGCACTTAGTTATGAATTGTAAATTCCTAATTCAAAAACTTCATAAAACACTTACCATTTCATGGCCCATTCGGGCAAAACTTTTTGACCCACTGGTGTGGGTATGAGCCTGCTTCTCTCTGCTTTGTCGTGCTTTCCTTGCCCTTTCCTGCCAATGACAATTGACAACATGAAATAAGTCCCAATATTGAGATTTTCAAGTTAATAAATCGAAACTAAAATCAAAAGCACAACCTTCCCCTCCGGAGAAAACCAATAGTCAACTAATCCATAAAATTGAGTGCGAACTATTTGCGTTATCTGAGGCAGTTTGCCTTTAACCTCATTCGGGGTCAGATTTTCGTCAAAATATTTTCTTTTCAATCTATTTTTATGGTCCCTCCATTTCTTGGCAAGAGAAGCATTTAACCAGATATCAGAAACACCACGCAAGTCAAATTTCTCCTGTAAAAGATAAGGAATTATTAGCAAAGGAATAACTTAGCTTAAAACTAGAGAAAATTTCAACACTAAACATGAAATACTAATACCTTCACCCAATCTAGAGCTCTATTTTTGTCAGCATCTTCTATCTTATTCCATGAAACTGTATCTATTGGAAACCATAAACCATTCCGTGACAATTTGCCACAGAATCCAGCCAGTAAGCCTGCAGAGTCTCCAATTGGCTGACCTAGTCCATTTCTTTGGACAAAGATTCTGTCACCCGCTTTTAAGTTCGCGACATCCCGAAGGCGGGTTTTGCCTCGTCTTCTAATATAGTCACCCGTTGCATTAGCTATATATGAAACATAAAAAACAGATTATGAAGTCTTATTAAACACTCTTTCTCAAATAACAATAAACCATACAACAGAAAAACAGAAACACGTTTTGAAGGTTAAATTGAAAGGAAAAACAGAAACACGTACACTATAAAATTATTTTACAGCAAGTACTTACAATAGCAGCAACTATTATATAGCAAGTACTATTCTCCACACTATTTTACAGCGACTATTTTCCTTTAACGGGATCCACTACTAAACCTAATACACTATTCTACACACTATTCTAGTAAACCTATACACAATTCATACATATACATTTGTGCTTATACAAGAAATTATCAAGCT
>AWUE01013777.1:0-11315 GCA_001974825.2 Corchorus olitorius | reverse complement strand
GGTAGAGTCACGTTAATTAACTCTGTTCTTTCAAGTTTTGCCAACTTATTACATGTCATTGTTTAACTTGCCTTGTGGTGTTAGAGATTCTCTTGATAAAATACAACGTAGATTCCTATGGTCTGGAGACATGGATAAAAGAAAAATTCATTGGGTGGATTGGGATAGTGTGTGTAAACCGAAGAAATGTGGAGTTTTGGGAGTTGTTAATCTCAAAATTAAGAATAAAGCCCTTTTAAACAAATGGATATGGAGATTCGGGGAAGAAAAAAACAGTTTTTGGCGCAAGGTGATTGCGGAGAAAAATAGAACACCCCAAGTAAGTTTGCTGCCAACTTGCACCAGAAGTAGCTCATCATTGTGGAGATAGATAGTGCAACATATTCATGCTAAAGATAATGAAGCGATGTTACTTCAAAATGGGTTGATCTTCTTAGCTGGTAAAGGTGATCTCATCAACTTTTGGGAGGATAGGTGGGTTGATAATATTGTTCTTAAAAATGCTTTCCCAAGAATCTTTGCTCTTGCGATTAACAAAGTAGGGAAAGTGGCTGAGTATGGTCAGATTATTAACGGTGAATGGAGATGGAATATTCAGCTTAGGCGAAATCCATTTGATTGGGAAAATCATCAATTGGAAGGTCTTCTTAGAATGCTGAAATACTATGTCTTGCTAACTAATTTTGATGACAAAGTGGTGTGGAAACACAGTATCTCAGGCGATTACACTGTGAAATCCTATTATCTTGAGGCATCTAATAGAGATTGTGTTCAGGATGGGGTGTGGAAGTTGATTTGGGATGGAGTAGCTCCACCTAAGGTGGAAGTGTTTGTGTGGCAGACAATAAGAGGTAAGGTTGCGGTGAAAGCCGAACTAGCAGCGAGAGGATGCTTGAATGATACTATAGCTGGTTGCCCCCTGTGTGGCGATTCAATTGAAACGGTTAGTCACCTTTTCTTTCTTTGTAGCTGCACTTGGCCTATTTGGACCCACTTTTGCAGCTTGTGGGGAGTTGTTTGGGTGATGCCACTTGCTGCAAAGGCAATTTTCATGGCGTGGAATGGGGTGTCTCGTAACCAGGTTTGGAAAATGAGTTATTTTGCAATTATTTGGTCCATATGGCTTGCTAGGAATGATGTTGTGTTTGCGGGAAAGATCTTTGATGTTCACCAGGTTGTTGACAATATTAAAGCTACAATTGCCTCATGGGTGAAAGCGAAGTGGCCTGAAATGGTTTTTCCATATGATGATGTGCTAAGATTCCCCAATCTGATTGAATTTAAAACTAATGAAATGGCTTCAAAGACAAATTGGGTGTGGGTAAGGCCAGAGGAGGGTACTATGAAATTTAATGTGGATGGCTCGGCTAGGGGACAGCCGGGAAAAGCTGGCATCGGTGGAGTGCTAAGGGATGAGAATGGGATCATTAAACTTGTTTTTTCGAAGCTATTGGAGAGGCTGATTCAAATATGGCTAAGTTGCTGGCAATCAGGGAAGCTTTCTTAATCTTTTGTGCCTCTGTTTGGGCTGTTAATAAGAGACTAATTATTGAAAGTGACTCCATGAACGCTGTCAAATGGGTGACCAATACTTCTACTTGTCCATGGAGATTAAGAAAATGGATTATGCAGATTGAAGGATTCAAAGCTAAATTGTTATCTTGGCACATTCAATATGTTTCTAGGAGTGTTAATGAGATTGCAGATGGTCTTGCCAAAACTGGAGTGGACCGAGAGACTGAATTCATGATGAGTTTTAAGTGATTTGCTATTGCACCGTGGCTCAAGGGTTGGATTATTGATAGCTGGCTTTTTGATGGCTTCTTTTGGTCTTAGTTATTTCAACGTTTTTTACTCTATGTGAACTTGGAGCCGTTTTGTTGTTTTCTACCTTTTTTTTATCTGCAATTGTTTGGACTTTATAGCAGTGTTGAGTTTGTACTGGTTGTTTATTCTATTAATAATATTGTTCCAGCCTTTTAGAAAAAAACAAAAAAAAAAACTACCGCCTAGGTATGGTATTGATAACTTTTTGTCATGCTTTGGGAATTTCATTTTCCTTTATCACTCTTTTTAATTTATCTTCTTCATTTCTTTCAATACTATGTTTGATAATTTCTTAAAACAATTTTTCAAAGGAGTTGAATTTTTAAACTATGTACGAATTTTGTTGATTGTTTGCTTTTGTTCTTATTAAAATAATTGCATGTTTGAAATTGGGAAAGAAATTTAGGTCTTGGGTGAAGGTGTCTGGATTATCATGCCGTGTTCTTGTGTAATCCTTTAAATTTAGTGTTTCTTTTGATATTTGAGTTACATAACACTTTTTTCAACATTGTTCTATTGGAAACATAAAATAAATTAATTATATTGCGTGATTTGATAATTTATACCGTTACAAGATTGTGAATTTCATATTTTTTTCCCACAACTAGAAGAGATCTAATGAGATTGGAGGTTAAATGCACTAAGGACAACGGTTAAACGTGAGCCATTGAAACTTCTTAGAGAGAGAGCCTCATCAATCAAATAGAGAAGTTCGTGTGATCTATAATAGAGCGAACCATGAGATAAGGGCCCCGAGTTTTTTGTCTGGAGGGGATCCTCTTTGATATTGGAGTTAGTAGGATATTAATGTGTTTGGAGATACTGAAGTTAGTAGGGTCTTAAAATGTTTAGAGAGCTTAAGATCTAAAGAGTGGAGATGATGAACTTTTACGTTATGTGTGGAGTAGTTCTCTATATATATAGTGTGGTTTTGGGCCGTTCTATATGGGCTCAACATTGCCCCCTAGGTATGAAAGCTGTTCTAAAACGATTGCACAAACGGCTATGAAACTGAGCGTCAGGTGGGCAAGTTGGGACCATCTAAGCTAAACAGGCTTACCGGTCGCATAGTTTAGTTTTCAAAATTTCATAAGTTGTAGATCAAAATTTCATAGGGAGATTTAAAAATTTTCATTATGAGGTTATCAAAAAATCATAGCTATGTGTCGCTTGAAATGTCGCTAAAACTCTAAATATTAACAATGTTTGGCACAAATGTCATTTTATAGTCATTTTTCGACTTTGAAGTGACGTTTATAACAAACGTTGTTTTAAACTGATCTATAAATGTCATAATAGGCCTTTTTTCCAGTAGTGTAGGGAGGTTATCAAAATTTGTAGTTATCAAGCTTTCATAAGGAGGTTTATCAAAATTTTATAGGAAGGTTTATCAAAATTTTATAGTGAGGTTATCACAATTTCATAGTGTAATTATCAAAATTTTAGAGTGTGATTACTAACAATTCGTATGGAGGTTTTTAAATTTTCATGACATGGTTATCAACATCTCATAGTATTGGTTACCAAAATTTCATTGGGAAGTTATCAAAATTTCATAGTGAGGTCTTCAAAATTCCTTAGGAAGGTTAACAAAATTTCATAAGAAGGTTAAAAAAAATTTATTAAAAAGTTCTCGAAATTCATAAGGAGATCATCAAAAATAGTGTAATTAATAGGGAGGTTATCATAATTTCATATGAACATTTCATTTAATCATGTTGGGCCACGTGCAACGCACGTGAAAGTTAAAACTAGTATATATAAAAGTACGAATAAGAGGAAACTTTATGTTTTCCGATTGTATCCTTTTTTTTCTAATATATTTCTAGATTGCCATTATTAAATTATTTTAAAATGGAAATTTAGATTATCCTCATTAATTAGGATCCAAAGTGGCCAATAGGGATGTCCCACATCATCTTTAGCATCTGAATTTTCGTCCAAAACATTCTCCAAGTCGGTTTAGGAGAAGATCAATTATAACCTGAAATTTCATGGGCAAAATCGTCCACCAAAACGGCAGAATTAGGTCTCGAGATAAACATAAAAGTTGTAGATCTCAGAATCCTCTTTCCAACGATAGCTCATTTGCATTTTTCTGAGTTCTGGATCAAAAGTTATGAATTTTCTTCCAAAACTGCTCTTGTGAAGTCCTCCTTTAAATAGGATTTAACAATGCTGCATCAGGGCTGAATCATTACTGCATCATAATTACTGATTGACTTAGACTCCTTCTTTTGACTTCCATATTAACGAATTGGGTTTAAAAATATCAGATTTAGACTTCAAGACAGCTGACTTGGAGTTCAGATTTTGACTTAGACTCCTTCTTTTGCTTCTTTTGTGTTCTTTTCTGGTTTGTAACTGCACTTTTTGATGCTTTCCATTTTATAAATAACATCATCCTTTGCCTTTCAAAAAAAAAAAGACATTTGACTTGGTAATTTGGACTTCATGGACTCAAATGAGCCTAATGGGTCTATTGGGACGAAATGAGACAAAATCAATAGTTTTTTCAAATCTATCTATATTATATATAAAAGTACGAATAATGGAAAACTTTATGTTTTTCGATTGTACCCTTTTTTTCAAATATATTTCTAAATTGACATTATTAAAATTTTATTATTTAAAAGTTAATTATAAAATTTCAATTTAGACCGAATTTTAAGTTTGTAAAATTGATTTTCATTAATGAACATGCAAATTTCTATTAATAATCAAAACTTTATGTTTCTGATTGTACCTTTTTTCAATTATATTTCTAAATTTCCATTATTAAAATTTAGTATAATTCTATTATTTAAAAATTAATTGAAAATTTCAATTTAGACCGAATTATAAGTTCGTCAAATTGATTTTTGTTGATGAACATGCAAATTTCCTTTACTATTATTTTTTGAATTTAATATTTTACTTTTAATTTCAATTTTTTAAATGTTAATAAAAAGATTAAATGAACACTAAAACATACAATACTATTGTTAGTGAAGCTCCATCTCTTCGTTATATAATGTTTTGCCGCATTCACTTTGTTTAATTGGAAATTGTTGAGTTAGAAGAGTAGGTGATATTATGATTTTGATTTTCTTGTCTCTGTGTGGTAATCAAAATTTCATAAGATGGTTATTATAATTTCATGAGGAGGTTATCAAAATTCCATAGTGTGGTTACCAAAATTTCATATAGAAGTTATCAAAATTTCATGGGAAGGTTATCAAAATTTCATAATGTGGTTACCAAAATTTCTTAGGATCAGGTTATTAAAATTTTTTAGGAAGGTTATTGAAATTTCATTGTGTGGTTTTCACGATTTTATAGAAAGGTTATCAAAGAGATTATCAAAATGTCATAGCGAGGTTATAAGAATTTTATGGTGTGGTTAACAAAATTTCATAAGGAGGTTACTAATATTTCATAGGGAGGTTATCAAAATTTCATAGTGTGGTTATTAAAATTTTTTAGTGTGGTTATCAAAATTTCATATGAAGGTTATAAAAGTCTTAATTCATAAGGAGTACCAAAATTTGATAGAAGGTTATCAAAGGTTATCAAATCTCATAGAGTGATTATCGAAATTTTATAGAGATCGGATTATCGAAATTTATAGGAAGATTATCAAAATTTCATAGTATTGTTATCAAAATTTCAAAGCGAGGTTATCAAAATTACATAATGAAAATATCAAAATTTCATAGAGGGGTCAACAAAATTTTATAAAGAGGTTATCAAAATTTCATAAAGAGGTTATCGAATTTTCAAAATGTGATTACCAAAATTTCATAGTGGTATTTATGGGGAAGTTATCAAAATTTCATAGTATGGTTACCAAATTAGGAAGGTTATTAAACTTTTACTATGGAGTAATCAAAATTTCAGGGAGAATATCAAAATTTCATAGTTTAGTTTTCAAAATTTCATAATAGGGTTATCAAAATTTCATAGTATGTAGATCAAAATTTCATAGGGAGATTAACAAAATTTCATAATGAGGTTATCAAAAAATCATAAGTAGGTTATCAAAGTTTGTAGTTATCAAGATTTCATAAGGAGGTTATCAAAATTTTATAAGGAGGTTTATCAAAATTTTATAGCAAGGTTATCACAATTTCATAGTGTGATTATCAAAATTTCAGAGTGTAATTACTAACAATTCAAATGGAGGTTCTTAAATTATCATAACGTGGTTATCAATATATCATATGGAGGTTATCAACATCTCATAGTATTGACTATCAAAATTTCATTTGGAAGTTATCAAAATTTCATAGTGAGATTTTCAAAATTCCTTAGAGAGGTTATCAAAATTTCATAAGGAGGTTAAAAAAAATATATAAAAGGTTTCTCGAAATTCGATAGTATCGTTATTAAAAATTCATAGGAAGGTTATTAAAATTTTATAAGGAGGTCATCAAAAATTGTGTAATTATCATAATTTAATAGATAATTTAATAGGGAGATTATCATAATTTCATATGAAAATTATATTTAAACACGTTGGGCCACGTGCAACGCACGTGAAAGTTATAAGAATTTTATAGTGTGGTTAACAAAATTTCATAAGGAGGTTACTAATATTTCATAGGGAGGTTATCAAAATTTCATAGTGTGGTTATTAAAATTTTTTAGTGTGGTTATCAAAATTTCATATGAAGGTTATAAAAGTCTTAATTTCATAAGGAGTACCAAAATTTGATAGAAGGTTATCAAAGGTTATCAAATCTCATAGAGTGATTATCGAAATTTTATAGAGATCGGATTATCGAAATTTATAGGAAGATTATCAAAATTTTATAGTATTGTTATCAAAATTTCAAAGCGAGGTTATCAAAATTACATAATGAAAATATCAAAATTTCATAGAGGGGTCAACAAAATTTTATAAAGAGGTTATCAAAATTTCATAAAGAGGTTATCGAATTTTCAAAATGTGATTACCAAAATTTCATTGTGGTATTTATGGGGAAGTTATCAAAATTTCATAGTATGGTTACCAAATTAGGAAGGTTATTAAACTTTTACTATGGAGTAATCAAAATTTCAGGGAGAATATCAAAATTTCATATGAAGGTTATCAAAATTTCATAGTTTAGTTTCAAAATTTCATAATAGGGTTATCAAAATTTCATAGGGAGATTAACAAAATTTCATAATGAGGTTATCAAAAAAACATAAGTAGGTTATCAAAGTTTGTAGTTATCAAGATTTCATAAGGAGGTTATCAAAATTTTATAAGGAGGTTTATCAAAATTTTATAGCAAGGTTATCACAATTTCATAGTGTGATTATCAAAATTTCAGAGTGTGGTTACTAACAATTCAAATGGAGGTTCTTAAATTTTCATAACGTGGTTATCAATATATCATATGGAGGTTATCAACATCTCATAGTATTGATTATCAAAATTTCATTCGGAATTTATCAAAATTTCATAGTGAGGTTTTCAAAATTGCTTAGGGAGGTTATCAAAATTTCATAAGGAGGTTAAAAAAAATTTATAAAAGGTTTCTCAAAATTCGATGGTATCGTTATTAAAGTTTCATAGGAAGGTTATTAAAATTTTATAAGGAGGTCATCAAAAATTGTGTAATTATCATAATTTAATAGATAATCTAATAGGGAGGTTATCATAATTTCATATGAAAATTTTATTTAAACACGTTGGGTCACGTGCAACGCACGTGAAAGTTATATATATATATATATATATAACTTTTGAATCGCCTATTATACCCTTATTTGTCAAATATATTTCTTAAATGTCATTGCTTAATTATTATAGTTTTATTCTACTAAAAACTCTATTTATATTCAATTAAATCTAATATCTTTATAATTACTTTATTTTTACCATTTTACTATTTTTCAATAAAAATTTGGATATATTAAATTCTTTTAATATACAATTTTATTCTACTAAAAACTCTATTTTCATTTAATTAAATTCAATATTTTATAATTATTTTATTTTTACTATTTTAATTTAAAAAGTTATTATGATTGACATCTTACTATTTGATAGTTATAATAATGTATTATGATAAAAATTTATTATTCTCTAACATGCAATTATTTTATTTGACTTATAATTAATTTTTTGCTTGATAAATGTAACTCTTGCTGTGGGTTTAAATTTGATGTTTTACTTTGTTAATATTTTTCTTTCTGTGGGATAATTTCGTATGTTACTTTGATAGTAAAACCCAATGTATATACAAATGGGCTGGTCGGGTTGGATTTGTTTAGGTCAGTTTTGGGTTAAGGAAATTTTGGGTTATAAGAGTTCAGTTAATTTTCAGTTTCAGGTTGGGTTGGGTTCGGATCGCTCAAATGTTGGGTCATTTGGGTTTTGTTCAATTTTGGTTCAAGTCTTTTTTCAGTTTTGGGTCATATGGTTCCGATAATCTCGGGTTTGAGCCTTCGATTCTTTAAGGATTTGGGTCAGGTCATTTCGATTTCGGATTGAGTGGATTTTTTGGTCGAATTGGGTTGGATAAGATTTGGTTTCATGTGATCGAGACGAGTATCCGCATTCTGGTGAAATTTTATCAGCTCTAATAATAGACTTCTTTAAAATAGATTAGGTCACGTGCAACACAGGTGAAAATGAGAACTAGTATAAAATAAAAGTAGTAGTTTCACATTAACCGATCTTTGATCAGATCCAAAAGCCGATATTTCTTCAATGCAATAATAAACAATTAATTAAATATTCATGTTTATATTGGCAACGAAAATGGAAGAGAACTAGACAAGGATGATGTATGTAGGAATGGAATCAAGTTGAACCATAAAAATATTATACTGCTTATTATTCATCAATGCATCAAACACACTCATAAGAATAATAAAAAAGAAAAAAATATAATAACAATTGGTTGGTTTAGTTTGCTCCACACTTATTCTCCTTATAGTTATTTGAATTTAAAGCATTGTAAACGAATAAAACTATTATTGGAGACCTTTATTTACCTTTATATACAGTAGGATCGACTCGACTTGAATATGATTTGTTTCAACCAATATTGATACCTATAGTTATAATCAAAAGAAAGAAAAATAAAAGAAAAAAAATACTCTTTCCGTTCCGAATTGAATGGCAACGATTGATTTTTAGGTCAAACAAAGTTATTTTTGACCATTAATTATTATAAAAATATAATTTTCAATTTTTTTAAATTAAACTTTGGAAAATTTAAACTTAAATTTTTCAAAATATATTTTTTAAAAGTTTAATTGTATATAAATTTTTCATAAATAAAGGTCAAAAACAGCTTCGTTTGACCAAAAAAGTCAAATGTGACCATTCAATTCGAAATGAGGGAATATATACTTTTAATTTAAGCAACACTGCAACAGTATCCTGGAACCGTATTCTTGAAAATGGGTCAAACCAATCAGGTTTAGGCTTGAACAAAGTTTTATTCACCTATAAAAATAATATATACGAGAGGGTACCCCGCGTTTGCGCTACGGGGAATTTTTAATTTGTATATTTGTTTATACCTATTATTTGTTTTGCAAGTGTATACTTGTTTCCACACCTAATAATGTAATATATATCATCCATAATATATCCTTCAAAAATAAATCCTTTAAAAAATACATTCTTAAATATCCTTCAAAAATAAATCCTAGGGATGTAAGTGGGTAGTAGTTAATAGGGTACCCGACACTATCCGACCCAATTAAGTAGGGTTAGGGTATTGTATAATCGGATTAGGATAGGGTACGGGTAGTAGTTTTAGTATTCGTGACGGGTTCAGGTAGGGTTCGAGTAGTGACCTTAGGATACCCACTACCTGAACCCAATTATTTATTAATTATTTTAATATTATATTTTTATTTATATATTACACTTTTACTTAAAAACTACTCATAATCAATCAAATTAAAATTTGTTATTATCATATGAGTCAATTTTTATAGATTCTTTTTTCTTTGTAAATGAGAACACGTTTTCATTTGGGTTTAAATATAATAAATATGATTTATGAATATGATTTATGATTATGATTTATAAGGTTATAAAGAGATGGAATACGAATCGATTCAGTGTAACCGCATGTGAGAAATGACTAAAACGGGGCGAGAAGGTCGTCCCCGGTTCAAATTTAGAAGGAGCATTTAGTAATTTCATCTGGTTACAAAAATAATATGTAGGATATATATATATATATATATTCAAAATTATTTAGAATAAAGAAGTTATTTTTATTAATAATAAGTAATATTATTCTAGAAAATAACCGTTTTTTGTTACAAATTTAATCTTTAACTAGATATTATCCCGTGCATTCGTGTCGAGTTTTTCTATTTATGATTAAAACTAGACCTGCTTATGGGCTGGACCGGGCCGGGTTTGTACTACACAATAACATAAATCTTGCAAGCCCGTGTGTCGAAACGTTCGGGTCCGGGGAACCCTGTCGAAACGACATTGGAAAATGGAGTCGCCACTAATCAAAATTCTAAGGTGTGATTAGTCACCTAAAAATCACTTAAGCTAAGTAAAGTCCATGGCTTGGCAATGGACCCACTAAACCTAAGGTCCGGTCTTTGTAACCTAAATCTAGGTTCGGGAGTCGATTACGCCCGGGGAAGGATTAGCACCCCCGGAGCGCCCGTCAAGTGACGGTACCTCTCAATCTAACTAGATCTACTGGGTCAAAAGAAAAAGGTTGTTTTTAATCCTAATCTTGATTATTATTAGAAAATGGGTTATAAAAGAAAATAAAACCATTTTTGAAATCAATGTCGAGAATTCGAAGAATATAATCGAACACCGTCGATCAATTCTGTCTCGATTCTCTTTCACTGTTTGTTCTCTTGTTGAGTCTTCCGCACCGGGAAGAAATTTTGAGAAGGCTATGATAAAATCTTTTTTTTTTCATTTATTGAGTTTGAAAAAAAAAAACTTGATCAATTTTGTTAATTTCCAAAATCTTCTTTTGAGTTGCTCAATTAAAAACATTCTTTTTTGAAAATGCTTACCTTGACAACTCTTAAATTACCCATTTCTTAATTTTGAAAGTCAAATAAGAGAACATGATTTGAGAAAAACCACTTTTTGAAAAAAAAAACACCTTTTATTGCTTCTTTTGATTTTCTAATTTTTACTCTTTTTGATTTTTCCTTTTTCTATCTCTAAATTAATGCATGTATGCAAATGATGAATGCAAAGTCCAATCAACTCGCGTAACCCGGGTTTTTGAAAACACTTCCCGGGATATATGCTCGAAGCCCCGACGCATCCCGAGAAGAGCCGTCTCATCCTCAGAGACATTCAGTGGCCTCGAAAACTCGATCACTCACTGAATGCCCCTTCTTCGGAAGGGTTACGGTCATTAACTGAATTAAGGTGATATGATATGCAAACAGATATAATCAATGACAAGTAAATATGATATGCATGCAATTAAATTCTACTTTACTAAATTATTACAAACCAAGGCCCGATTGACCAAATTAACAATAGCTAAAAGAAA
>AWUE01013775.1:0-14764 GCA_001974825.2 Corchorus olitorius | reverse complement strand
ATTGAAATTATGATTGAGAAAGTATGCCATGGATATATGTCAAGAATAAGTATGGGGGACTATCNCTATAAAGGATAATTCAAAAAAAAAATTGCTTTCATAAAAAGAAGTGTTTTGCATGATAGAGGAGAAGATGTATTTCCGTAAATGAAAAAAAAAATCAATCCATTGTTGTCACTCTTTTCTTTAACAAAAAGGAGTTAGTAACCCTTGGAAAGAGGATAAGAGGCATGGAATTACAGAAATATTGTCCCTCTGAAAAAAATAAAGAAGGAGTCCTTCTAGAGTGCTAGTAGCCTCAAAAATGGGAGTTAGTAACCCCAAATCATGAACACTTCGAGGTTAGTAACCTCAATTTTCTAAAAACAATTACCCTTGAAAATCTATTATAACCCATAATGACCCTTGATGTATATCTATGACACTACAATCTTTTGAGTAATGGAGAAAGAGAGGAAAACATAAGCCTATAGAAAGAAGTAGTTATAGAAAGTGAAAAATAGTAAGTGATTAAAACTACTTTGATTATGGCTACTTAAGAATGATGATACTTGTTATGACTTGATTTTTGAATTTAGTATTATTATTATTCTTTGTTATTTTGATTTCATGATTGAATTGATTCTTTGATGAGTGTGTGAGTTCAAATTGATCATTAGAAAAATTGATTTTTAATTAACTTACACATTGATTTGCTAAGGGACTAGCAAAGTTCAAGTGTGGGGGAATATGATTGAGCCAAAAACAACCCTATTTTTATGCCTATTTTACTATGTTTTTGGATCTATTTATGCTTAATTATATACTATTTTGATGATAATTGTGTTTTAAGTTCTTAAGTGATGTGAAATTGAGAAATTGTTATTTTTCACCTCTTTTGGAGCTATTTTGATGACTTTTTACACAGATTTTAGCAAAGCAATTTTGAGCATAGATTTGGAGATTCGAAGTTCGTGTTTGAAGACTTACTGAAGACTAAATTGGAGATTTGAAGACTTTGAAGAATTATTTCAAGAAGCAAGGATTGAAGATTGGAGCTTTAATTGAAGACAAGCCATGGATAAGTTCTCAAGCTTTGGTATTTATGGATAATTTATGTGGGAAAATACTCAGCCCATATAAAATATTAATTGGAATTTAAATCCCAATTAATGACTCCTAAATCCAAGGAAATATCCAAATCCCGTAGATTCCCGATTCTAGTCCTAACAGGATTAGGATTCAGGCGCAGTTTTGGTAGAAAAATCATAACTTTCTGCTCAGACCTCCGATTGAAGCCCATGAGTACTCGTTGGAAAGCTGACTCCGAGATCTACAACTTTCTTTTGAAGTGCAAGACCCAGTTCTACCATCTTCAAGCCCAAGAATGCCGTCGAAGTCACTGCACGAATTCAGCAAAAATTCAGGATCCTATTTTGACTTGGATTCTACTCTAGGAAGACTTTTAATTTAACTTGGAGTCCAAGTTAGACCCTTAAACCGTCCTAGACTTCTTTCCAAGTTAGGATTGGAATTCCTAGGGTTATTTCCACTATAAATAGGCACCTTAGGTCTAGGTTTTTAGAATATACACACATACAAGTAGATCTAGAAATTATTTTGTAGAATTGTTGAAGTTTTGGAGGACAAAAGCCCTAGTGCCGCCGCCCCCCTCTTCTTCCATCCATAAGATAAGTTTTTCTTCTTATTCTTTGGATGCTCACTCAATTTATGAGTGAGTAATCCTTTTCTTTACTCCAATGTAGAATTTAATTGATCTCTTGACATATATATTGGTGAGATTGTGTGCTTATATATGATAATTGTTAGAGTATTCTTTTGATCTCTGTTTTAATTTTATGTTGCTTGTTTTGATTGATTGAGCCGGCACTTTCATGATAAATTAAATTAGCATTAGCTAGATCAAGTCGAGGATTGACGTTCCGGCTTGGTTGTTTGTAGCAATTGGGGGAGGACGGAAGTCCCTTCCAAGGGAGATAAGGAACTTTGAGTGAGAAATTGCTCTTTGTGCTTGTATAAATTACTATTTCTTAATGCTTTGATCCCTAGCAAATCTTTAAGGCTTGACGGCTAATTGATTAGTTAGGAGGAAGAAGGGGTAATTTAAGCTTTGACGAGTAATCTTACCTAATTAAGGTGATTTAGGATTTAATTCCGACAAGCTATTCTATGATTTCATAATTATTAGATATCAATGATCCATGTTATAATTGTCAAGAGGGATATTAATTCTATGTTGGAGGTTTTTATTAATTGTTTTCTTGATTATTCACTGCTTTCTTGTCAATTGTTTTCTTTAATTTTCTTGATTGTTCTCTTGATTGATTTTAATTGTTAGTTTGATTAGGTTTAATTTCACAATAAAAATTCTCTTTAATTTGTTTAATTGTTTTAAGAAAAAGATTAATAACCTATTTCTCTGTGGGTTCGACCCCTACTTGCCCTATCTGCTTTAGTTAGAAATTTGTTGGAAATTTTATTTTTATGATTTGCTGACGACCGATCACCTGGCTATGGCGCGGTAAGGCCGAGCCACTGCCGGTCATGCAGGCGGTTTTGGCACGGTATTACCGAGCCATGACTGGCCATGCTATGTAGCTAGTGCTCGGACTTTTGCTCCTTAGTCTCCATTCCCCTTTTAAAGCATGATTTTTATTCAATTAAATGGATTAAAACTCATGAAACCTATAAAAACAAAATCCAATTAAGTTAGATAAAATTAAAAATTAAGAATTAAAAAATTGAAAATTTAAAATTAAAAATTGGGTTGCCTCCCAACAAGCGCTTGTTTAAAGTCATTAGCTCGACTTCCCTTTTTCATTTGATCTCAGGTTGGAATATCAATTGGATCCTCCAAGTCAATTTCTTCAATTAAATATGTCGGCATTGCTTCGAAGAAAGGCTTGAGTCTTTGTCCATTTACTTTGTGATGCTTCTGGCTTTCTGGATTCTTGATAATTACGGCTCCATTAGCATATACTTGAATCACTTCATATGGTCCATACCATCTTGATCTTAGCTTCCCAGAATTTTGCTTTAATCGATTATTGAAAACCAAAACCTTTTGACCTTCATAAAACGATCTTCGCAGAATCCCTTTGTCATGGATGGCTTTACTCTTGTAAATCCTTGAATTCTCATAAGCTTCATTCCTTATTTCTTCAAGCTCTTGTAACTGCAGCATCCTTTGAATTCCAGCTTCGTCAAACTTGAGATTGCATTGCTTTACTGCCCACCATGCTTTGTGCTATATTTCCACAGGTAGATGACATGGCTTACCAAATACTATTCTGTATGGGGACATACCAAGAGGTGTCTTATAAGCTGTACGATAAGCCCATAAAGCATCTCCTAGTCGCATACTCCAATCTTTCCTTTGAACATTAATTGTCTTCTCCAGAATCAGCTTCACTTGGCGATTAGATATCTCAGCTTGGCCAATGGTTTGAGGATAATATGAAGTAGATACCCTATGGCAAACTCCATATTTTTCAACCAATGCTTGTACAATTTTGTTGCAGAAGTGAGTTCCACGATCACTTATGAGAGCTCTAGGATTTCCAAATCTATAAAGAATATTATTCTTTATAAATTTCACCACTGTTCTTGCATCATCTTTCTCCATAGCAACAACTTCAACCAACTTAGAAACATAGTCCGTAGCTAGAAGAATATAGTACTTCTTGTCTGATGGAGGAAAAGGTCCCATGAAATCAATTCCCCATATATCGAAGACTTCAACAACATATATAGGTGATTGAATCATTTGATTCCTTTTCGATATGTTTCCAACTGTCAGACATCATGGACGAGTCTTGCAATACTCGTAAGAGTCCTTAAAAATTGAAGGCCAATAGAATTTGCAATCCAAGATCTTTCTTGCTGTCTTCTTGTGTCCAAAGTGGCCTCCACATTCATTGTTGTGGCAAAACTTCGAGACTGATTGAATTTCATTATCAGGGATGCATCTTCTCATAACTTGATCAGAACCATATCTCCATAAGTATGGATCATCCCAAAGATAATACTTGGCATCACTGATGTTCTTCAACTTCTCTCCTTTGCTAAGATCTGAAGGTAGACGTTGAGTGACCAAGAAATTGACAATATCAGCATACCAGGGAAGCTGAGAAACAACAAACAAGTCTTCAAAGGGCAGTGCTTCATTGATTGCAATCTCTTCTCCCTTGCCTTCAATTCTGCTTAGATAATCAGCTATAACATTCTCTGCTCGCTTCTTATCCTTGATTTCGATATCAAATTCTTGAAATAACAAAAGCCATCGCATAAGCCTAGCTTTTTCTTCTTTCTTTGACATTAGATATCTCAATGCAGCATGATCAGAGTAGATTATCACCTTAGATCCAAAGATATATGGTCGAAATTTCTCCAAAGCGAAGACTACGGTAAACATTTCTTTTTTTGTGGTGGTGTAGTTTTTCTGAGCAGCATCTAAGGTTCTTGAAGCATAGTAGATAACATGAGGTACCTTATCTATTCTCTGGCCCAGAACAGCTATAATGGCAACGCCACTTGCATCACACATGATTTCGAATGGTAATTTCCAATCTGGTGGCTTCACAATTGGAGTGGTGGTGAGGGCAGTCTTCAACTTGTTAAATGCTTCTTTGCAGTCATCTCCAAATTCGAACTCTACATCCTTCTGAAGTAGTCGACATATTGGTGCTGAGATCTTTGAAAAATCTTTGATGAATCTTCTGTAGAAACCAGCATGGCCTAAGAATGAGCGAATATCTTTGATACATGTTGGATAAGGCAGGTTCTGAACAACATCAACCTTGGCTTTGTCGACATGCATCCCTTCTTTAGATATTACATGGCCTAGAACAATGCCTTGTTCAACCATAAAGTGTCATTTTTCAGCATTCAATACCAATTTGGTTTCAACACACCTTTTCAAGATGAGTTCTAGATTATGAAGGCATTGATTGAAGCTATCTCCATAGACTGTGAAATCGTCCATGAATACTTGCATCTTATCTCCCGCATAATCTTGCAAGATGCTCATCATACACCTTTGAAAAGTTGCAGGTGCATTGCATAAACCAAAAGGCATTCTTGTGTAGGCATACGTATCGAAAGGACAAGTAAAGGTGGTCTTCTCTTGATCTTCCGGTGCAATTGGAATCTGGAAGTATCCTGAATACCTATCCAGAAAACAATAGAAGGCTTTGCAAGCTAATCTCTCCAACATCTGGTCAATGAATGGTAGTGGGAAGTGGTCCTTCCTTGTGGCAGTGTTCAGCTTTCTGTAGTCGATGCATACTCTCCATCCATTCTGCAGTCTTTGAGGAACTCACTCTCCTTCCTTGTTTTCTATGACGGTGAATCCAGACTTCTTTGGCACTACTTGGACAAGGCTGACCCATTTACTATCTGATATAGTATAGATGAGACTAGCTCCAAGTAATTTGAGTACTTATTCCTTGACGACTTCAGCAAGATTTGGGTTCAGTCTTCTTTGTGGTTGTCGAACTACTACGGCATCATCTTCAAGTCGAATCCTATGCATGCATACAGTAGGACTTATTCCTTTGATATCAACAATGGTCCATCCAATGGCTTCCTTGTATTCCTTCAAAACTCTGATCAGTTGTTCTTCTTGTAAATTGTTCAATTCACTTGAAATAATAACAGGCAAGGTTTTGTTGTCTCCAAGAAAGACATGTTTGAGGGATTCAGGAAGTGGTTTCAGCTTGACATCAAGTGGTTGGATGATGGATGGCAAAGGCCTAGAGTTGGCTCTAAACTGATGTAAGAGACTGACTCTTTCTCTTTGTCTACTAATGCTAATTCCTTGACAGTTTCTGCTACATCTTCTGGTATCTGGACTTCTGCTCCTTCGATCTCCTCTTGACGCAAACTCTTCGTAAGTACCACTTCAAGTTCATCTTCTTGGTGAAGTTCCTGCACTTGCTCAGAATAGGCTTCAATCGTGTCGATAGCATGAATGGAATAAATCTCAGCAGGAGCTTTCATGGCTTCATAAATATTGTATTTAATAGGCTTCCCATCAAATTTCATACTAATTATTCCATCTTGTGCCTCTAATCTCATCCTTGCTATTGTCAAAAAATGGTCTTCCTAGCAGCAATGGCATATGAGGAAGATGAAGGTTATCTTCACTCATCTTCAAGACATAGAAATCTGCAGGAAAAACAAAATCTCCAATCTGCACTAAAACATCCTCAACTATTCCTTCAGGATTAATTTTAGTTCTATCAGCAAATTGTATAGTAAGATCAATTTTAGTCACAGGTTCTATTTTCAATTACAGATAAATAGAATAAGGCATGATATTGATTGGAGATCCTAATTCACACATGGCATTCTCTATCTTATTCTTTCCTATTTTACAAGGAATAGAAAAAAATCCTAAATCATTGCATTTATGGTGCAATTCCCTTTGATATGCAGCAGATATATTCTCATTCATGCAAGCAAATTTCTCAGAAAACTTACTTTTGGTGATGCATAATTCTTTAAGAAAAGAAGCGTACCTGGGTACCTTTGGAATTTCAGTAACCAAAGGAATGTTTACCTCTAATTTTCGAAGTGAATTAAGTTGATTTGCAAACCTTTAAGGAAACGGTGGCGGATCATATTTGGCTTGCATCTCTTCCATCCATTCAGCTTCTGATTGGGGTTGAGAAACTTTTGGTGATGAAGGTCGATCCTCCTTGCTTTTGGTTGAAATCTCTTCTTCTTTTGACACGTGATTGTTGGATACAGCAACAGGTGGTATGTCAGGGAAAATAGGTGCTAGAGATAGTGATATCGCAGGCGGAGGTGGAACATCAGGCAATTCCATCTTTCGTGCATCCCACTGTTGAGCTCTTTCAATTGAATTGACTCCATATCCTTGGGTCAATTTGGAAGATGTTTGGATGAATTGAGGTAAGTGTTGGTGCTCTACTTGCATCTTCAGGATTTGTGCAAACATGTTGGTGACGGTCTCTTGTTGTTTCGCCAAAGAGGAAATCACAGTATCAAAGTGCTCCATTCTTTCTTCTATATTGGTAAGAAATTCCCTCTCTGATGATCTAGTTGTTGAGTGTTCATCCATCATGTTGAATTGGTGGATGTTTTTTGTCATGGTGTTGAGTAGCTTCCTTGCTTCTCCAGGGGTTTTGAGTGTTAGGCTTCCTCCACTAGCAGCATCAACATAGGTTCGATCTTCATAGAGAAGTCCATCATAAAAGTACTTAATCAAGAGTGCCTCGCTTATGTTGTTGTATGGGCAACTTGCACAGATTTTGTTGTATCTCTCCCAATATTGGTGCCACTTTTCATCAGGTAACTGTTGACAAGTTGTGATTTTTCTCCTGACATCAGCGCGCTTAACTTCTGGAAAGTACTTATTCAAGAACACTGTCTCTAATTCCTTCCATGAAGTTATGGATTTTGGTGGCAGACTCACAAACCGGCTTTTTGCTTTTCCCTCCAAGGTGATTGGAAAAGTTCGAAACTTTGCTTGTTCTTCGGGCATCCTAGTGATTGCAGCACACTTGATAAAGAAACTTTGCAGGTGCTCATGAGGGTTCTTATGATTCTCCTTGAAAAATCGGAAACATACGGATTACTCCTGGCTTCAGTTTGTATGACATATCTATTGCTGGATAGTCAATACAGAGGGGCGGCACTTCACAATTGAAATTTAGCTCCCTTAACGAACGTGTTTGCTCCATTGGATTTCTACAAAACAAAGATGATTAAATGAAGATCTAATAGAAAAAAACAATAGGAAAATGAAAAATTAAACACAATCTCCCCGGCAACGGTGCCAAAATTTATCATCGGTCGTCAGCAATCATAAAAATAAAAAATCCCAACAATTACTAACTAAAGATAGCTAGGGCAAGTAGGGGTCGATCCCACAGAGAGATAGACAATTACTCTTTTTCTTGAAACAATCAAATAAAAGAGTATTTTTATAGTAGAGTTAAATCAAAGCAAACTAATAATTAAAATTAACTAAGAAAGCAATCAAGAAAATTAAAGAAAACAATTAATAAGAAAGCAGTGAATAAAATGAGAAAATAATTAAGAAAACCATCCAACATAGAATTAATATCCCTCTTGACAACTATAACACGGATCATTGATATCTAAAAATTATGAAAACAACGGATAGTTTGTTTCGAATTTAATCCTAAATTACCTGAATTAGATAAAGCTCTTGATTTAGTGTGAATTATCTCTTTTTTTTCTTTAAATAATTACCTCTTGATCCAGTGTGATAATTACTCAAGAATAAAGTATTAAGATCTAGTAATTACTCACCCATTGATTCTTAAATTCCTTGGAAGGAAGATCCTTTGCTTCCAATTGCTACCATACAATTAAATCCGAAGATCCTTCAAGATTTAATTTAGCTAATGCAACTTAATTTATCAAAATAGTGTCGACTCCAATCCATCAAAACAAGCGACATAGAATTCATGCAGAGAATTAAGAAATACCCAAAACAGTTTATATGAAAGCACAAAATCTCACCATGATATAAGTCAAGAGATCAATTAAATTCTACATTGGAGAAAAGAAAAGGATTACTCACTCATGAATTAAGTGAGCATCCAAAGAATAAGAAGAAAACTTATCTATGGATGGGAAGAAGAGGGGAAGGCCGGCGGCTCCAAGGCTTCTCCAAGTCTTCAACAATTCTTCAAAATAAAATACAATCCCTATATCTACATCTACATAAAAAACCTAGAGCTAAGGCGGCTATTTATAGTGGAAACAACCCTAAAGACTCCAATTACACTTAGGAAAGGTCTCTAGGAGGGCTTAAGGGCTGACTTGGTCTCCAAGTTGGATTAAAAGTCTTCCTAGGCTGAAATCCTAATGAAATTAGGATCCTGAAATTTTCTGGAATCACGCAGAGACTTCGACGGCAATTTTAGGCTTGCAAACGGCAGAACTAGGTCTTGGACTTCAAAGAAAAGTTTTAGATCACGGAATTAGCTTTCCAACGCGTACTCACAGGCCTAAAACGGAGGTCTGTGCAGAAAGTTATGGCCTTTTTACCGAGACTACGCTAAATCCTAATCCTAATAGGACTAGTATCGGGATTTTGCGGGAATTGGATATTTCCTTGCGCTTGTGTGGCATAAATTGGGATTTTAACTCCAATTGTGGGCTTATATGGGCTGAGTATTATCCCATATAAAATATCCAAAATTCCAAAGCTTCTGGACTTCTTCATAGCTTATCTTCAATCCTTCGCAATTTAAAGCTCCAATCTTCAATCATTGCTTCTTGAAATAATTCTTCAACGATCTTCAAATCTTCAAATTATCTTCAATAAATCTTCAAACACGAACTTCGAATCTCCAAATCTATACTCAAAATTACTTTGCTCATATATGTGTAAAAAGTCATCAAAATAGCTCCAAAAATAGTGAAAATTAACAAATTCTCAGTTTCACTTCTCATAAAGACTCAAAACACAAATATTATCAAAATAACATATTTTTAAGCATAAATAGATCCAAAAACATAATAAAATAGCCATAAAAGTAGGGTTGTTTTTGGCTCAATCAATACCTTTATTGCCTTTAGTGGGTGGCAACATTCAGCGTAGAAATAAAATGCTCATGTGCATCGATAAGGAGGTCAGACAAGAGAATGAGCCAGAAGACATCAATTATTAAATTCCCATCAAAAAAAGAAAAAATGAAAAGAATAAAAGAAAAAAAAGAAAGAGCATTTGCATTGCAACGTCATGTGCTTGCGCACATTTTCAGGACAGTCAAAACAAGAGACATTTTTCAAAAATATGTTTTCAAGAAAAGGTTTTCAAAAATGAGTTTTCAAAAGGTTTTTGAGTTTTTAAGGGTCGCCTTTCATCAAAATATCCAGATCTGAAATGAAAAATGGCCTTCTTTCTTATTCTTTCACTTGTAGAAAATTATCCATAGTTGTCCCCTTCGAGTCTTATGGATTTTCTTTCGATTCAACCTGATCAAGGATCACCCTCCACACTGGGGGGCAAAGACGAAGAAGGATCAGCCTCAAAAGAACGGATTTGCACTCAAAGTCTAAAGTGGGGCATTCCAACAGTAATGAGTTCAGTTCATAAAGAAGCATTCAGTTCACTTCATCAAGAAATTCAAATCAAAGTTCAAATCAAAAGTGAATCAAAATAAAAAAAGTCTTGAAAAGAAAAGCAAAAGGAAAAACAAAGAAGTTGGAAGCTGAAAAATGGAAAATCAAGTTCGGTAGCATCCTTCACAATAGGGAAAGTGATCCTTGGATCGAATACCCTCAAACACATTTTGAGCCTTTTATCATTTCTTTGGCACCCCTAACCCAATCCCACATTATGTGCCTAATAAAGTCCATCTTTGATCAAATCAGGATATTGAAGGTGAAAGGATTGTTCAAAAAGAAGAAATTGATTTTTTCAAAAGGAAAAATGTTTTTCTCAAAAAGGTTTTTAGAAAAAATTGTTTTCAAAAGTTTTTCAAATGCAGGTGCATGGTGAAGTAAAAAAAAGAAAAAAAAAGAGAGAAATCAAAAAGAAAAGATAAAGCTCTAGGTTGAAAACCCAAAAAAAAGGGCAATCTAGAGCAAGAATGGGAATTCTCAAAACCTCACAAAGTCTATCAAAGAGGTTAGAGAAATAAGACCTCCTTTACAGCAAGGAGCATTGATTGAAAGAATAACAGTTGACAAAGTCATCAAATACTTTAGCCTTGTTCAAGAAGCCGAAACAGTAAAACAAACCTTTATTCAATTGTCTTTCCAGTCCTTTGGAACAATAATTCTTTCAAATAACCAGTGTTGATGGAAATCATTTTGGATAAGATGACAAATTGAGAATGTTTTGAAAATGCGTGTTGCAAAAGATTTGCATTCTATTTGTGAGCCCAATAAGAAGGTTAAGTCAAGGATCTCATACGGGAAAGTTTTCTAAGTGATGGTTACCAAATCTTTTGAGAAAGTCACTTTTAGTAGGGCCACATATATATGAGGCATTTTTAACAAAATCATAAAATGTTTTCTAGGGGTAAAAGGGCAATGTCTTGTGGGATCATTTTAAATCATGTCATATTTCAAGAAGATTCAACTACATGATTAATACCTATGAGAATTTTTGACTTCTGAATTAAATTATGTTGCAGAAAGTTGACAAGGAAAATGGTACCAAGATTGGGGCAAAGGAGTCATCTAAAAGCTTTTCAAGGAGACATTTGGTTACACAAGGGAAGTCAATATCATATTACTCTCCTTAGTCAATTCATTCGTTACTCTGAATACATGGGCATTCATTCATACATGCATACATTAGAGCATTCCATCCGCATTCATAGCAGGGAATTGCAAGATAAGGAATCAAATTCGTAGTAAGAGTAGGAAGAGGAATTCAGAATAATTGGGAAAGAATTCACTTGGGGCAAAGGAATCAGAAGTCAGAACGGATACAAGCAGGAGGAGTGAAAGGATAGAGGGTAGGCAAAGAAAAGCAAGTTGGGGTAAGACATGAAAAGAAATATATGGAGTGAATCTTGCAAAGAAACAAGCCGAGAGTTCAAAAAGTCAAGACTCAGAGAAGGGAAAAGGGCTCAGTCATTGGATGGAGCATACATGGAACCGGACTATTCTCAAGTTAACCCGGGGCAGGTTATTCAGTTGATGTTCAAAATTTCAATTGATCCAGGGCGATCTTTCTTCAGTTAAATGACCTATGATGGTTTCTTAGATAGTTTCATATTGACCCAGGGCGGTCTTTCTTCAGTTATTTTCAAGTTGATCCAGGGCGATCATTCTTTAGTTTATTTTAGTTGACCCATGGCGATCTTACTTCAATTTATTTCAGTCGACCCAGGCTGGTCTTTTCTTCAGTTTATGTCCAAATGATTGAGGGTGGTTGTTTTTCAGTTTATTTCAGTTGACCCAGGGCGGTCTTTCTTCAATTTATTTCAGTTGACCAAGGGTGGTCTTTTTTCAGTTTATTTCAGTTGACCTAGGACGGTCTTTCTTCAGTTTATTTCAGTTGACTTAGGGCGGTCTTTCTTCAGTTTATTTTAGTTGACCTAGGGTGGTCTTTCTTTAATTTATGTTAGAATGATCAAGGGTGGTCGTTCTTCAGTTTATTTCAATCCACCTAGTGTTGTTTCTCTTAAGTTTATATAAGTTGACCCAGGGTGGTCTTTCTTCAGTTTATGTCAGAATGATCGAGAGTGGTCGTTCTTCAGTTTATTTCAGTTGACCCAGGGCGGTCTTACTTCAGTATATTTCAGTTGACCCAGGATGGTCTTTCTTCTGTTTATGTCAGAATGATCGAGGGTGGTCATTCTTCAGTTTATTTAGTTGATCCAGGGCGGTCTTTCTTTAGTTTATTTCAATTGATCCATGGGATCATTCTTCAGTTTATTTCACTTGACCAAGGGCAGTCTTTCATCAATTTATTTCAGTTGAACAAGGGTGGTCTTTCTTCAGTTTATGTCAGAATGATCAAGGGTGGTCGTTTTTCAATTTATTTCAGTTAACCTAGGGCGGTTTTTATTCAGTTTATTTAAGTTGACCCAGGGTGGTGTTTCTTCAGTTTATGTCAGAATGATCAAGGGTGGTCGATATTCAGTTTATTTCAGTTGACCCGGGGCGGTCTTAATTCAGTTTATTTCAGTTGACCTAGGGTGGTCTTTCTTCAGTTTATGTCAGAATGATCGAAGGTGGTTGTTCTTCAGTTCATTTCAGTTGATCTAGCGCGGTCTATCTTCAGTTCATTAAAATTGATCCAGGGCGATCATTCTTCAGTTTATTTCAATTGACTTAGGGTGGTCTTTTCTTCAGTTTATGTCAGAATGATCAAGGGTGGTCGTTCTTCAGTTTATTTTAGTTGACCCAAGGCGGTCTTACTTCAGTTTATTTCAGTTGACCAAGGGTGGTCTTTCTTCAGTTTATGTTAGAATGATCGAGGGTAATCGTTTTTCAATTTATTTCAGTTGATCCAAGAACCTTTCTTTAGTTTATATTAGTTGACCCATGGCGATCTTTCTTTAGTTTATTTCAGTTGACCCTTGGTAGTCTTTCTTCAGTTTATGTCAGAATGATGGAGGGGGGTCGATCTTCAGTTTATTTCAATTGTTCCAGGGTGGTCTTTCTTTAGTTTATTTTAGTTGACCTAGGGCGGTCTTTCTTTAGTTTATTTCAATTGATCTAGGGCGGTCTTTCTTCAGTTTATTTCAGTTGACCCAGGGCGGTCATTCTTCAGTTTATTTCAGTTGACCCAGGGTGGTCTTTCTTCAGTTTAGTTCAGTTGACCCAAGACAGTCTTTCTTCAGGTTATTTCAGTTGACCCATGGTGGTCTTTCTTCAGTTTATGTCAGAATGATCGAGGGTGGTCGTTCTTCAGTTTATTTCAGTTGACCTAGGGCGGTTTTTCTTCAGTTTATTTCAGTTGACCAATGGTGGTCTTTCTTCCGTTTATGTCAGAATGATCGAGGGTGGTCATTCTTCAGTTTATTTCAGTTGACCCAGGGCGGTCTTACTTTAGTTTATTTCAGTTGATCTAGCGTGATCTTTCTTTAGTTTATGTTAAATTGATCGAGGGTGGTCGTTCTTCACTTTATTTTAGTTGACCCGGGACAGTGTTAGTTCAGTTTATTTCAGTTGACCTAGGGTGGTCTTTCTTCAGTTTATGTCAGAATGATCGAGGGTGGTTGTTCTTTAGTTCATTTCAGTTGATCTAGCGCGGTCTTTCTTCAGTTTATTTCAACTGATCTAGGGCGATCATTCTTCAGTTTATTTCAGTTGACCTAGGGCGCTCTTTCTTCAGTTTATTTCAGTTGACCTAGGGTGGTCTTTTCTTCAGTTTATGTGAGAATGATCGAGGGTGGTTGTTCTCCAGTTCATTTCAGTTGATCTAGCATGGTCTTTCTTCATTTATTAAAATTGATTCAGGGCGATCATTCTTCAGTTTATTTCAGTTGACCTAGGGTGGTATTTTCTTCAGTTTATGTCAGAATGATCAAGGGTGGTCGTTCTTCAGTTTATTTTAGTTGACCCAGGGCGGTCTTACTTCAGTTTATTTCAGTTGACCAAGGCTGGTCTATCTTCAGTTTATGTTAGAATGATCGAGGGTGGTCGTTCTTCAGTTTATTTCAGTTGATCCAATGCGGTCTTTGTTTAGTTTATTTTAGTTGACCCACGGCGGTCTTTCTTTAGTTTATTTCAGTTGACCCTTGGTAGTCTTTCTTCAGTTTATGTTAGAATGATCGAGGGTGGTCGATCTTCAGTTTATTTCAGTTGATCCAGGGTGGTCTCTCTTCAGTTTATTTTAGTTGACCCAGGGCTTGTAGACACCCATTTTTGTCCATATCCTTTCAATCTCAATCAATTTGTCTTTTCAATGGCATTAGGGTCACATAAGGGGCATGTTAGTCATTTGCACGTTTAGGGGCATTTTAGTCATTTGCACGTTCTGGGGCATTTTAGTCATTTGCACGTTCAGGGGCGTTTTGGTCATTTGTAGTTCAGGGGCGTTTTGTCATTTTCAATTCATTGCTATTTTAAATTAACATTTTTATTTTTAGACTTTGGTAGATTGCATTCCAGATTTAAGAAAATTCAAAAATATTCTAATATGATTGCATTCTTATTAAGGCATTTTCATTTTAGCACTTTTAGACTAATCCCTTATAATTTAGTACTACAGTCATGGCATTTTAGAATTAAGGCAATTGCATTACATGTTATCATAGCATTTACAGTTTTGACAATGGCAATGTTGTATTTT
>AWUE01013774.1:0-12310 GCA_001974825.2 Corchorus olitorius | reverse complement strand
ATGATAACAAGTCCTGTTCACGTAGTTGTTCTTCACAATACATGACTATACGATCCACCCAGGCACACCACTCCGCTGGGCAGTAGGCCCATGACTGAAGTTTGTTAACCCACTTGCGGAAGTCATAATCATATCCTTGGAGAGGAAGCAGACCACCTCGGTGCAGAGGGAAGCAGTCATTCATCTCAGCTGAAGGAAAACTAGTAAAGAAAGGAGCAAGAGCATCTTTCAGAAATTCTACTTCATGGTAAGACTTAGCAACAAGTTTTTTCACGAGGTCAAGAGTCCTCTCCTCCTCAGAAGATGTCACAAGTTCTCCTACAAAATTAACAAAGTTGTTAGAATACAAATTTTGTTAATAAGTTCGGTGAAAATAAATATTTTTACCACCTTAAAATTATTGCCTAATTTTATTTTTTGGCAATTATAATTATTATGGCTGCCAAAATAATTATGGTAATATTTTTAAGAAAATAAAAATAATTTTTGGCCATAAAACTACACTAAGGCCGAAAATATCAATGTGCATACCACACAAGTTGTAATTGTTCAACTAAAGTCATAATATGCTAAAATTCAAGGTTTTTTGGTGAATTAAGAAATTAAACTTAATTTGACCTAAACCTAAACTTCAATTTTTGGCTAAGTATGCTAATTTGGCCAGAATTAACTAAGCAAAACCCTAATTCCTAAAGAGCATGCCGCCCAATTTGCAATTTTTGCAATTAAGGGCCCGACATGCTAGGGTTTGCTAAAATTCATCAATCGGGATGTGCACGTGTCAAATTAAACCTAATTTCACGTGCTAAGGACCTGATTGGATGTAAATAATTGGCCAAAAATAGCAATTTTGGCCGAAACCCTAAGGATATGAAGAAATTGAGTACCGCCCAACTTGCAATTTATGCAATTAAGGGCTCGGCACTCTAGGGTTTTTTAAATTTCTAGCTAATTTGGTAGTGCACGTGTGAAATTAAACCTAATTTCATGTGTATGGAACCTGATTTCGTGTTAATTATTGGCCAATTTTATCAATTGGGCCAAAATTAGCAAGGACTTTAACCTAAAAACCTAATACTATGCCGCACTTTGTGATTTATGCAATTAAGGGGCTGCGGCATACTAGGGTACTAAAATTGTAAAATTAAGGCTCCTATACTTTTAATTAGGACTTAATTTTATGATTGATTCCCTGAATTTTTGGCTAATTTAATCAATTTGGCCAAAATTCCCAAAATCGCATAAACCCTAGGGACTAAATTGCAAAATGCCGCCCAAAATTTAAATCCATCAATTGGGGCCGTGGCATGCTAGGGTTTATCATCCTTGTTCAATTGGGTTTAGGGTTTACCTAATCCTAACCTAATTTCATAAGGAAAACACCAATTCCTAGTCCAATTTGGCTTCCTAGACCTAATAGGATTTGTAATCCTAGCCAAATAAGGCCATAAACTTGCGCCTAAGGAAGGAAAATTGAAAGTCGATGAATGCAGCCCCTATGTCGACATGATCAACATGATTTCATGCCATGAAATCCTAATTTCATGCAGCAACATGTTCACCTAAAGATCTATGGCAAAATTTAAGTCCTAGGCCGAAAATTACATAGTTTTTACTAAGGATTTTGCCAATTTCTTTACTAAATTGATTTGATTTCTAAATCAAATTTTTGCCTAAAATTACAGCAGCCATATCATGCCAAAATCATCATCAAAGTCGACCTAAAACATGGCAATTGAGCTAGGGTTGACGGCATAAAGGAAATTGATGAACTTAAGTGCAAAAATTAAAAAGTTCATGAGCAATTACCTTGATTTTGTGCCGATTTGGGATCAATCACCAATGGACTTGAGCTTAGGTCTTGCTTGAGTTGATTGGGAGCTGCCATCATGGGAGTTTGATCCAAGTTGCTTGATTCTTGCCAAGGATTTGGAAGCCTCCAAGAACAAGGAGCCGCGGCTTGAATTGCTTGGCATGAGTGATGATTTTTGGTGATGATTTTTGTTGTTACCTTGATCTTTGGAAGCCATTGAAGCTTGAAAAGTTGCTGGAAAATTCGGCTAAGTATGGTACCAAGGAGGGGGTGTCGACGTTGGCTAGGAAGTAAGAGGAAAAATTTCGGTCCAAGACCAATTTCCTTAAATACAAGCTTAAATTCTTTTAACACAAAGACTTAAGCTTGGGGGGGGGGGGGGGGGGCATTGTTTATACCTCAATTTACAATTGAGGGTAAATTGGCCTTATTATAATTATAATCAAGATATGTGGTTAAGATTTAATCAAAATTCCTTAAGAAACTAGGTTTCTGCACTATCTTAATTCAAATTGAATTAGGAAAGTCTTGTAAATTAATTGCAAGGACTGAAATTAATTAATTATTAATTAAATATTAATTATTTTATTGAATAATTATTATTAAAAATCCCACATGTGCCGCCCCTACCTAGGTGAGTGGCAGAGGAAATCAATCAGAAGCAGTTTCCTTTGATATTGCTGCCAGCTAGGGAGGCAAACAAGTAAAAAAAGGAAAATTGCTTGTCATCTGCCCATGAGATGAAAAATATCTCATGGACATACATTGCAAGGCCCAAGTCGTCTCCCATACAGAGGAGAGGCCGCCCTTTGCCCTGCAGAGAGATATTTTTCTCTTCCTGCAGGAAGGATGCAGAGAGCTAAAGTTTGTCAGCAAGAGAAACATCTATGCACGTGAGAGAGGCATGAGATTTTCAACCTCACACCTCCTCCATATAGTCGACCAACCATAGTGGAGAAATCGCCTAGCCTTTTTCCCCTCCCCGGGAGGCGAAATTGCAACTTGTATTTTGTTCAATTAAGGACAAAATAGTAAAATTGATCAATTGAAGAGGCTAGAGGCTGCAATTTCTTCCAAGGAGCACACCATGATGATCCTTGAGCTATATAGATCATTTTGGCAAAATTTTCACCTCGTTCTGACATCGGAGTAAAAACTTATGCCCGATTTTCAGTTAAGGATATTTTTGGGAGTGAAACCAAATTCACCATGATAGAGAGCTCGAATTAACTTGGGATTTTTTCCATGATCTTATGGAGATATTCTAAGCCTACTGGTGAAATTTTGATTGAATCTGAGATCGTTTGCAACTTTTGCATTCTTTTCAATTAAGGACATATGGCTTTCTCACCCCAGTTTAAGCCATTTTCTTAATTAATTATTATTTTCATGATTTGAAGAGCTAAATATGGCTAAGTATGAGTAATTTCGTGGCTTTGATGATCAAGGTTCAAATCATGATGTCAATTGGCCACTACTTAGTTAAAATTAGCTAAATTCAGCACAAAAGAAGCAACGAAGGCTCGCTGCACTGTGATAAGAAGAGGAAGGAATTATCATCAACTACCCAGGAGGCAGATTTCCATCTCCTATCTAAGCAGAGTGGTGCCCTAGTCCATGTCTTGTCCTCTCCTCAACAGTTGGAGGCAATCAGAAGGAGAAGGAAGCTTCACTACACCTTCCTGGAAGCTGTCATCTGCATAGGAGGAGAATTTTGCCTTTTTCAGCAAGGCAAGCCCATTAAATGCTCAAGCTCATACCGTCCCCTATATAAAGGGAGGCCATTCTCAGGTTTCAGCAGATTTCGCATCTCAAACATTTCTCCCGAGAAATCAAAAACCAGCTCCTGCAGCTACAAACTTGCTCCGCGCAAAAAACCAAGCTCCGTGCTTATTTTCTCTCTGGCTCTGCGCCATTTTCACCCTATTCATCACGAGTTCTTCACTCGTTCTTCATACTTTCCTTGTTTAGATCTTGTCTCAGGACAAACAAACACTCTTTTAGTGTTTTTCTCTTTTTTCAATCTTGTCTCCGGACATACAAACACTGTACACGTGTTCTTCATTCAGAAATAACAGATCAATTTGTTATTTTCTTTTCAATTTCAATTGCAATCAAACCAGATCTCCCAGATCTGATCCAAAAAGAGAAGAGACCCAGTTATGAGAAGTAGTTCGTGTGGATCCAATGATTTAGATGCTCCGGTATGACTTTGATCCAGTCCCCACAATCGTTCTGATCTTTTAATCTGCTGTTCCGCACACCAAATCCAGTTTTTACAACCTCTTTGTCAATTTCAGCAAATTGACTGGCACGCCCTTACACTGTCATAAAGAATTCTCCGCAAAAACTCTAACAAGAGATTTTTGGCGCAACACTACCATTTTTTTTCAATACACGAAGTCATTTCAAAAGAATCTTCATTTCATTGTCCTTACAACAATGTGCACTTTCCCTAAGTTTAACTTTACAATAATTTGCCACGTGTCATTTTTGTCCAGGCATGCCATGTCGGACGGTGACGGATCCGTTTGTCCTATCGGACGGAGGGTGCAACATGCTAAAAAATAAAATTTTAAAATGCGTTTTGATCAAAATAAAAAAAATTAGGTGCAAGGTGGCTAGGGCTGCAAACAAGCCGAGCTCGAACGAGATTCAACACGAACTCAGTCTTGTTCGCGAACATTTTGCTTTGTTCAAGCTCGGCTCTTGTTCGTTTAGAAAGTTTGGTGTTCGTTCGAGCTCGGCTCGTTTAAAATTTAGAGTGTTCGAAGTTCGTTCAAGCTCAACTCGTTTAAGAAAATGTTCGTGAACATCAAACGAACATGTTAACGAACAATAATTGAACATTTTTACAAAAACTGAAATTGTTCATAAACAAAAAATTGTTCATGAACAATGTAATAATTCCCTATGAACAAGAACGAACAAAATATTATATAATTTTTATATATCATATATATAATAATTAAATTTTAATTTAAATATATTAGATAATAGAATATTATTTTTATAATTTTATTAATAATATATATTATTATTAATATATAAATAATTATATAATAAACGAACGTTTGATTATTATATAAACGAACACTTAAATGAACAATAAACGAGTCTGTTCGTGAACACTTAAATGAACAATAAACGAGTCTGTTCGTGAACATAAACGAACTGAACATATTTTGTTCAAGCTCGGCTCGTTTAATAAATGAACATTAAATTTTTGTTCAAACTCGTTTGTTAACTAAATAAACGAACATAAACGAACTTTAATCGAGCCCGTTCACGAATTGTTCATCGAACACGCGGTTCATTTGCAGCCCTAAAGATACCAATCTGTATAAATTTAAAGGTGCAAAGTGACATTTATATCTATAACTCGTTGAACTCATACTCTTACAAAATACTAAGAAGGATTTTTTTCCCTTTTTTTAGTTTAATCGAGGATATGTCAACCCATCAGAAAGTTTACTATGAAGTTTAATTTAAATTATTGAAAAGTTAGAAATCCATCAATATCATCAACAAAATAATTGAGTATATATATCAAAGGCTGAATCTGGCCCCAAAAGAAAATTCAAAAGACTCATTAAACCACATTTTACTCCTTTCTCTTCTTTGTATCCACGTTTTTAATTCTTGTGAAAAGTTGACACCATTACTTTTGTTTTAAACAAGTAGATCTTTTGGGCAAAAAAAAAAAAACAAGTAGATCTTTTTCTTAAGAAAAAACAAATCCATTATAAATTACACATTTAAAAAGCCCAAAAGCCCAACCTTTATTTGTGGCTGGCAACCCAAAGTCCCAAACTCAGATTCTGGTAAACTGTTAAATTTCTGTTTCCAAATTCTCAGCCGAATTTTTTTTTCTTTTGTACCGAAATTCTCAGCCGATTTGAACCTCAAAAAGATTAAGAAAGACATAAGCCTTTTCTTCCTCAACAATGATCTCACTTCCCCATTTTTTGGGACCCACATTAACAAACAACTCTTCCACAGATTTTCTTGTTGTTTCCATGGTTTTCCCATAAAAATCTGAACTTGTCCACCCACTCTATAATTTGCCATTGCCCGTCACTCAGTCACCCTTTTCTTCTGTTGAATGCACTCTAAAATCCCAATTTCCTCAATTGGGTTCTTTTCATTTCCCGTGATTTAACCCAGTTATCTTACTCTCATTTTTTCAAGTAAAGCTGTTCTCTGTTTTTGGCTTCTGGGTTCTTTCCGTTACGCAAATTATCTCGATTCTTGAAACTGCTTAAGAAAAGCCTATTTTCCTGTCTTTTTGATTTACAGTTTCTAGCATTAGAATATGGCTTCCATTGGTTCTTCTTCTTCTCCACCTTTTATCATTGAAAAGAAAGGAGAAAGTAGACGTGTTTTCTCTTTTTCAACTTTTAGGCCAATAAAGAATAGAAGTGTGGGTTTTTTGAATGGTTCGACATGTGGGGTTTCTTTGTTTTCTGATAAAAGGCAGCTGTGGAGGTTTAAGCCTATGATAGTGGCTGCTTCCGCGGATGGTGTAGGCGGCGGTGGTGATGACTCAGAGGATACACTTCAGGCTACTATTGAGAAGAGTAAAAAGGTTCTTGCTATGCAAAGAGACCTACTTCAACAGGTATCCTTTCTTCCGTTTTTCATGGCAGTCTTGGTTTTGGATTGCAAACATTGAAAAAAAATGTTGCTTTTGTATTGATTCTCGGCTGTTGCTGTTTCTTTGTTACTTTCTTGAATGGACTCTGTGAGTGTTAGAATTGCAGAACAAGATAAAAAAAGAATTGGGTTCAGGGATATATTGCTATCAATGTTTCTGGAATTGAAATCTGTTGAATTATAGACCTAAATTGCAATGAAAATGGAAAAGCAAATGCTCAATAATTGCTACTTATCTTTAGAGCTTTAATGGAGTGTATGACAAGATTCTACCCTATTGATTCAAAAAGGTGACAGAGGAGGGAGGATCCCATTGGAATGACATTTCGATGAAGTTCCCTTGTGGACCAGTTTCTTGCCGTCTCAAATCTAAGTTTTATCCTACACATTCCTACCATTGCAAATTTACATTCATAAAGGGGTATTGCCCTCATATGTAGCCTCTGAAAGCAATTATGTCATTGTAGAATAGCCATCTGTTTATCTTCTAATGTGAATCTTCTCAGAAAATTTGTGAAGGTTAGCTTACTCGGATATAGGTTATTCAACCAAGCATTTAGTATTTTTTGGGTTTTTTTTCCAGCATTTGGTGATTTTTTTTCTTGGTTTCTATTTGGTATTTTTTAGTTCAAAGATAATTCTTGGCAGTGTCTATTTCTTAGTTTTCTCAGAAATTTGAACTCCAAACTAAATGTTGCTAACGTGGTGTGGTATTTTGGAAGCAAAAACCTTTTAGTCTTTGAGATTATGTTAAGATTCTATGCTTTATGAATGAGCAAACTTTTAATGTCTATTCTTGCTCACTATTAGTAAAATCTTATGTTCAAGATCAATACCTTTTTTATTTGTAAGAGTTGAGATCTTTATGGTGTTATGGATTTCACTATCATTGCAGATTGCAGAAAGAAGGAAACTGGTTTCATCCATAAAGAGTAGCATTACTGACCAAGACGAAAATGAAATATTTCATGAACAGAAGGATATCTCTTTTCCTAATGTGGATCTTCCTTCAAGCAGGTCTGACAGAATGGATGAAGACAAAAATGGCAACATTCTTTCAAGCAGTCATGTCAATTCAATTGTGAAAGATGTTCCAGAGGTCCTATCTTCGGATGAAGTTGGAGAGGAGCCCAAAAAACATTTGCCTTCAGAAAAGACTTCCTCTAATATAGGTCCTACCAAACAGTTAAAAACCACCAATTCTGAAGCACCCAAGTCTGATGTGCTTCCTTCTTACCTTTCTGGTTCCTCCGATACTGCCCAAGTCAAAGTTGAAGAGAATGAAAATTTGACTGAAGCAGGTTTGGAAGAGGTTAACGGTGCAGTAGATGCTCCTGCAGTTGAAGATGAAAAGCCCCCACCACCAGCCGGTGCAAATGCCATGAATGTTATATTGGTGGCTGCAGAATGTGCTCCATGGTGTAAAACAGGTAGTATATCATTCACTCATAATCTAAGATGACCGTCTTCCTTTTCTTTTCTTAATAGATAAAAGGTGGTATCATATACTTTGTCTTTTTTGTTATTAGTGGTATTACTTGGAGGCTGATGTAGTCTTATTATAGGTGGGCTTGGAGATGTTGCTGGTTCTTTACCAAAGGCTTTGGCTAGACGGGGACACAGAGTTATGGTAATACTTTTTCTGCCTTTGCTGTTAAGTTGATTGTCTTAGTATTGCAATATATTATTTATGCTCAATTCCAAGAGGCCTCATTAAATGAAGCAGATCACTTTTTATTTAAGGTGGAAACTTAATATTTTGTATTTATTCTTTTGTCAAGTTGCTCCATTATCTATCCATTCTTTTAATATGTTAGATTATTATCTCTATACAGTCTGAATTTAGCACCCAAGCGATTGCATTTTGCTTTCTCACAAGAAAGTTAGATGGCTTCACTTGTAGATTCCTTTCTATTTGCTTAGGTTGTGGTACCTCGATATGCTGAGTATGCTGAAACTCAAGAGACTGGGGTTCGAAAGAGGTATAAGGTGGCTGGTCAGGTATGACAGAGCTATAGCATATTGTTATAAATTGCTTACATGAATGTTAACAACATATGCTGATTGTACAGGACAATCTTGATGATATATTATTTGCAGGATATGGAAGTAACATACTTTCAAGCCTATATTGATGGTGTGGATTTCGTTTTCATTGAATCTCCTATATTTCGCCATCTGCAGAGTAACATATACGGAGGAAACCGACAGGTGGAATATCTTTTCTTGTTGTTTCATTGTGATTGGTTACTATTTAGGATAATCTTATTGTAATGTGGACTTGATTTACTTTGATTTCAGAATATATGTGCTATGTTGGTAACTTGCTGAATTTATTAAAATTCTGAGAGAAGTGGAAAAGATTCTAAATTGGCCATCAAGGTCTTAGTTTAATGTTAGTGTAAGATTGACTATAAGTTCTAACAAACTCTTGTATATCTTCTGTAACATCTTATAGTTGGAGTAGCATTAGCTGTATTACCTTCTACACATTGGTTTGAAACACTATATTTTGTTATCTATGTTTTGTACCCAAACAGAGGAAAACTCAATGGTTAAATAATGCAATAATCTCATTAGCATTTTTTGTTTTATCATAGATAGCATTTTGAATCTCATAAACTTTGGTCTTATTGGGCAGGATATCTTGAAGCGCATGGTATTGTTTTGCAAAGCAGCTGTTGAGGTATAATTTCTAAATTTCCCTAAAATTATCTAGGTGTTAACTTGTTTCATGTTTCAGCAGCTGTGTGATGCCTTACCTATGTCATTCAATTACATATACCTACCCAGACATTTCCTGGACTCTTTGGTAGAATGGAATAAACATGATTGAGAAAATTGATGAATCAAAGTTTACACAAGATTGGAAAAATCATTTAGTGTTACAGCATCACAATAATGTGGGAGTCTAAGCAAAACAATTAATTATAGATGCCATGTCTATCATGTGATGTATTGAATAGTATCTAATTTCTTTAAGTTAAGATAAATTATGGTGAATGTAATGTGGAGTTCATATGTTGATCTCAGTATCAGCATGTTTCTAAAAACAGCAGCTAGAAACAAAACATAAGGTCTGCTACACATCTGATTTCTTTCTTTAGGGATCATCTTTTTGTTCCCACGTGAGTTTATGATAATATGCGGAAACTTGTATGGCTCCAGACAAAGAAACATATTATATATGGAACATGGAGATTTGTATAATTTTATTTTTATTGTTGTTGGTAAACTTTAAGGTCTTTTTGAGGTCATTCTCTTCTTTTCCAGCATAGCCTCTCTTTCACTGGAGTGTAATTTGATTGATTTTGAATTAATGTTATACTAATGAAGTTGGTTTTTCTAGGTTCCTTGGCATGTTCCATGTGGGGGTGTCTGCTATGGAGATGGAAATCTGGTTTTCATCGCTAACGATTGGCATACTGCTTTGTTGCCTGTGTACTTGAAGGCATATTACCGGGACAATGGTTTGATGTCCTTCACTAGATCCGTCCTCATAATCCATAATATTGCTCACCAGGTTTGTACCCCATCTCCCACAATTCACTTGATGTGATCTTTTATGGCAAAATGGGAATTGGGTCATTGCATTGTTGCTTTTTTCTTCAATAAAAATAAATTAAAAAGGAAAAAAAGAAAGATGTCCAAGTGTGTATTTGCTTTGATTTTTGCACACTGACAGAATCTTATGCACTATTTATATATCAACATCAATTTGTGATTTTGTTTTTGCATACAACTCGTCCCAGATTATTAAATGCCGTATACGCATTTATGTTCAAGTTTAACTATGGTTGCCCCATGAACTTGAATGATATGTGTGCTGCTTCTTTGTGTTCAAGTGCATGAATTAATCTCCCCAAAGAGGGAGATGTGAAAATGAGTTTCAAAACTATTTGGGGAGATGAAAGAATTATTCTTTTTCTTAATGTCTAGTATTCTAAGTCAAGAGTGTAATTTTGCTTAAGTAGTAGATATCATTTGGACAAGAAATTTTGACTGCCATCACCAGAAATCTTTCATAGGTTTATGTTTGAATTTCTTTGGCTTGTTCTGACTGAAAATCTATATCCAGGGTCGGGGCCCTGTGGAAGATTTCTACAATGTGGATCTACCAGAACACTACCTGGACCTTTTCAGGTTATATGACCCCGTTGGAGGTGAACACTTCAATATCTTTGCGGCAGGACTAAAGACAGCTGATAGAATTGTCACTGTTAGTCATGGTTATGCTTGGGAGGTTAAAACTTCCGAAGGTGGTTGGGGTTTGCATAACATAATAAATGAAAGTGACTGGAAATTGAGGGGAATAGTGAATGGAATTGATACAAAGGACTGGAGTCCACAGTATGATGTTCACCTTAAATCGGATGGTTATACTAACTACTCCCTAGAAACATTGCAGACTGGCAAGGCACAGTGCAAAGCAGCCTTACAAAAGGAGCTCGGGCTGCCTGTTCGTGAAGATGTTCCACTGATTGGTTTCATTGGGAGACTGGATCACCAAAAAGGTGTTGATCTGATTGCTGAGGCAATGCCCTGGATGATGGACCAGGATGTCCAGTTAGTCATGTTAGGCACAGGCAGACCTGATCTAGAAGAGATGCTCAGGCATTTTGAAAGCCAACATCGTGACAAAGTCAGGGGATGGGTTGGATTTTCTGTTAAGACTGCTCACCGTATAACAGCTGGGGCTGATATTCTGCTCATGCCATCAAGATTTGAGCCCTGTGGACTGAACCAACTTTACGCTATGAGCTATGGAACAATCCCGGTAGTCCATGCTGTTGGTGGATTAAGGGACACTGTGCAGCCTTTCAACCCATTTGAAGAATCAGGGCTTGGTTGGACATTTGATAGTGCTGATGCAAGTAAGTTGATACATGCGTTAGGGAACTGCTTATTGACTTTTCGCGAGTATAAAAAGAGTTGGGAAGGACTCCAAAGGCGGGGTATGATGCAAGATCTCAGCTGGGATAATGCTGCTCAGAAGTATGAGGAGGTCCTTCTTGCTGCCAAATACCAATGGTGAGCTGTTTGTTCACAATGACCTGTCGATAGCTTTGACGTTTTGTTTCTAGCGGAGTAGGTAGATGGGGACAAAATCCTATTTTGAAGCAATAGAGAGTAACTGAGCTTGTTCCTAAAGATGCTTAAAGTGTTGATAAATAGCAGCAAACCTTTTCCTTTTTTTCAGTTGTATGTGTTCAAAGATTAGAGGAAAGCTGACTTTCCATTGTTAATATGAGGTAAGCTTGTTGGCTTTTTGATCGTTGACGAAAATTCCAAAAGTAGAGGTCTAATAGCTACATCTTCTCTTGTACAAAATATGGTAGACGATTAATCCAATAATAAGGTGGAAGAAAACCTTTAGGTTGCGTGGAAAGTAGTGGGAAAGTGTGGTAAGTTAGATAGGGAAAATAACTTTTCCATGTTTGATTGGAGGAATCTAGTTTTAGGTGGGAATGTCATTCCCATCACTTTACCACTTGAGTGGGAAAGTGGTGGGAATGACATTCCCATCTAAAAGGGTGGGAAAGTTCACTTTCCCAGGAAAGTGTTACTCTTTTTCCCTTGTCTTTCTCTTATATTCTCAAAATTTATTAACTTTCCCATATTAACCAAACATGGTAATCCTATTCCCACGAAAATAAAAAATTATACTTTCCCACTAAAATAATATTCATAGGAAAATAGTGTGAATGACATTCCACGTGATACCTAAGATACCACGAACCAAACATAACCTTAATGGAAGAAAAAAAATGAAAAATTGTTGCTTTTTGATATATATATATATATATATATATATATATATATATATATATATATATATAT
>AWUE01013773.1:0-14997 GCA_001974825.2 Corchorus olitorius | reverse complement strand
ACCATATAGATGATATACCAAGCCTTTTGATCATTTTCTTCAGCACATTGTGTTCGAATAGAAGAAATTGACTAAACTTTTGTCATCAGAAATCAATTCTAACCATTACAGTTCAGTTTTCTTAGTATTATTGATTTGGGATTGACAAAGCAATAGAATATCCAAGGAAGAAATGAAGAAATAAAACCAAAACTAATATAATTCTTATTGATTTCTGAATTACAACAGAACAGGAATATAACACGCATCAACAAACCAATGATAGCACCCCCCACAAACGTCTGAAGAAAATTAGGAAATTAAACCCACAAAATCATTTGAAAATGTTGGCACTCTGCTATATAACCATCAAGCCAACATGTATGAATAACTCGAAAAGGGTATTCTTTTTCTATAATTGTCAACTCGGGTGGGAGCCCTATATATAGGAAACTCTTCTTTCCCGACCAAACTGCAAATACGATCGACCTGAAAAGAGCCCTGCAAAACCCTTGGACAGGCAACCTTCAACCGCACAGGGAGACTTGGAAGATCCCATTGGACTACTGTGTTTAACTTCCATGCAGTCATCAGTTGAAGTCCAGGGAGGATTATCTTCCTTATTAGCTGGTTTGTGTGCAGTCAACCTATTTCTCTTAACATTCGGTGTGCAATTCGAGTCTGGAGAGTTTGAGAGGAATGAATCGGAGGTCTCCATTCTGTCATCTTGACAGTCAGGCAGCTTCCTCTTCAACCCTGGAAATGATCTTAATCCTGCAACATGATATCATTTTATACCATCAATTATTATCTATTTAAGTCCAAAGAAGCGGGAAACTTAACTAGAAGTGAACCTGAAAACCGACATACCGGGCAACGAGTCCTCATAAGCACACGACTGCAACTCTGATGAATCACCGCAGGTACAAAAAATGTTTGAATCTGTATTGGATCCAGAAATTCTGCAATAGTACAAGAAGAGAGGAGCAAGGGTTTAAACATTTAGCTAAAGTGAGCACAAAATAAAACTATTCTTCAGCTTAAACCATTCTGGTCTGGAAGATCAGGATCATGAATAAACCAGTCAACAGAAAAAAAGTGAATGTGACCAAGTGACCATAAAAGAATTATGATAAATTACAAAAGTTAAAAGAAGATAAAAATGAAAAAAAAAGAGTACAAAAATCATAATCATCAGAATCCACATAGCCTAGGATACAATAATATCAGGAAAAGTTTTTTCTTATTGCTTTTCATGGTCAAATAAAAGTATAAAACTATTAAACTGCTGAAGATACAGAAACCAAACCTGTACATATGCTCAACAAAATCATCTATTAAAACAGGCCAAGCACCTGCAAGAGAACCAAAGAACTATGGTTCATGTGGCAAAAATACATGTGAGAGCCATAAAGACAGATTGGAGGGCACTTAATACCTTCAGGATCATACCCTTCCAGATTTTCATGGACACACCGACTAAAAGCTAAAACTTGCTGCCAAGTATCCTCAGATATATTGTGTCGTTGATTTTTCTGAAAGGAAATGAAAACATTAGTTGCCATAATAAAGAAATACAGTTAAAGTATAAGAAAGCCTTCATTCAACTAGAGCTAATAGTGCAGAAAGAGAACAAATGTCCATCCTAGGAGATGACCACAATCCAAATTCACATACTTGGAATGCAAAGTCTCGTAAACCTGTATAAGGAATTTGAAATAAATTTAATAAGGCAACAAAACACAAGATTTTAGAACACCTTACACACTATCAGTTGAAACTGGAGCAGCAGACAAGTTGATCCCTTTATGATGGGATGAAGTTCTAGATTAAATCTTCTAGACTTCTACCCATTATGTTAAATTTTATACAAAATTTATGTCATCCATTTTAAGCGTATGGTAACACCCAATCCTAGTTCTAATGAAAGTTTAATGCAAAAATTATAGTGATCTTAGACATTGGAACAATAAAGACGAGTTTCACAAGAAACAAACATAAAGCAATAGCAGCTCAGTATCAGTCATGCTCATACCTCAACAAACTCACACCACTGGTTAAGCAATCGAAACCTGCCAGCTAAGACTAATCTCCATGCAGCAACCGCCCTGCTTACAGCTATCAATGCCAAAAGAGAAGAAATAAGATATGTTAATGAAATTTATAGCTTACATATCCTCGATATTTATTCCGAAGATAAATCAGAAAAAGCATTTTGCATTTAACTAAGTAGTATCTGAAAACTTACTAATATTTTTTTGACCATTTTCTCGGCATACAAAGAAAACAAAATCATAGAAGCGCGAGAATTCAGAAAAGTCTACCTAAAAGAAAAAACAGCAAGTCAAATTTCAGTATCAGAAACACAATAAAATCATAAAATCAATGCAACAAAATTGAAGAATAGTAAAGATGTTTCAAAAAATTCTAGTTAAATCTGCCTCAAAGAGCTTCAATGTAAAGGTATCTCACCATCAAGTCTAGTTGTGACATAAGCTTGAGAAGTTCATCAAAGATTGCAGTCCTGTTAACAGAAACATAATCAAATATATCATATATATTAAATAAATATAACAATCACTAGTGCACATCTGCACTATGACTGAAAACAATAAACCAACTCACTACAGAATCTATTGAGCCTATGTCTTGGGCCATAATACCTTTTTCACTTAAATATTAGAATGAAGTTTTCCTTGGTTTACACATAACCATAAAAGATGAATAATAGTTTAGGCTAGGGATTTAAATTATGGTCATGGTCATGTTTTCAGTCATGTCGCGTATATCGCAAGTGCGGACATAAGAGAGGCTATCACAGCCATTGCAGTCGTGAAATTTTTAAAATTTTGCACAACTTAGCATATAACATGTAGTAATAATAATTACCATCATATAACTTCCTAGTTTTTATGATCTTTTTAGTATGTCATACTCATTTCTTTTTCTGTTGGATAAGTCACACTCATTTCTTTTATCTATATAAAAAAAATAAATGTATATTCAAAACTTTTTAAATATTATTATTATTGCAATTTATTTATAATTAGAAAATTGCTCATTCTATCTTTTAATATGAATAAAATGCCTAAAATCATAATTACTCGTTTTCATATTATTATACTAGTCACCATTTAGACTTTTTTTTTTTTTCAAATTTCCTATTCATCCTCTACCTAAACCCTCCCAAGCCAAACCTCCAAGCTCCAAGCAAACCAAACGTCCAAGCTACAAGGTCTCCTTTCTCCATCCATCTCTGCTCTCTACTCTTTATACCCTCTGTTCTATCACCTTAGACCTTACTCAACTTTCTCTATGCTGAAATTCCTACCCAGATCATGCCCAAGCCCAACTTTAACAAGAACCACAACAGATAGCACCAAAAACAGGCAAACAGCTCGTTCTTCTTTATTCTCCCTAGCAACTAGATTGGCCTTTGGAATTTCTGTCAGCCAAAGTTTCTCTCATCTCTGTTCTCTCAAATCCCTTATACAACACAGTTGCAAGAATTTTGGCTCTTTCCTTTTGAGCTAATCCTTTTTGAAATTTGACTGATAAATGAGAAAAGGTGGGTTTATCCTAAAATTTTGAAAGGCAAAAACAGTGGTTAACATCAAGAGTGTACCACTATTGTCTCTATTGACCATTAAGACCAGTATTTACGGCTGCAACACACCACTAAGTCATGATTCCTAATATCAGCCACTTTTTGTTACATAGCAGCAGCGGTGGAGATTGCCACTACCGCATAGTAGTGGCCGCTATTCCAATAACAGACCACCATTTGAATCACTGGTCTAGACGCATGCAGGAGTACATGGCCTGAGAGGGAAGTTGCAACTCAAATTTCAAACAACACAGGATCAAGCTGGAGTCTTCAAAATTCAACCTTAAGATGCAATTGGCAGACTCCAACAGTTGCAACTCAATTAAAAGTATTGACAAGAACCCCCAAGAATAATAGTTCAAAGTTCACATGCCATCTTTGCATATCAAACTAGTTCGTTGGTATGAAAATTAGTCAAGTCTTTAAGGCCTCATCAACCAATTTTCAATCTTCTTAGGGGCAAACTAAACTCAATGAATGACTATATAAAGATTTTAAATATGCGTTACCTTGTGTGCATCCTTGACTCCACCATTTTCAAAAGCTGATTCAATGCATCCCTTGAGAACTTAGCTCTTTGTGATTCCTCATCTTGTCGATAGCCTTCTTCACCACAAACATACACATTTCTAAGTTCTGCAAGACAGTTCAAAAGTTCAGTAAATGACACCAACAGCCCTGTTCAAGATTCAAGCCCCAAAAAGAAACCCCCAGACAAAGCAACCAAACCAAATAAAATCTTGAAAAGAAATTAGCATCCCAACTATAGCATAAAGATTTACTTCAAAGACTTTGAGCATTAAAAAGACCAAAATTTAAACATTTTAACAAATTCCTTCATCAATGACTCACTAAAAACAATTAAAAAAATCTACCTTGCTTAAAATGTTATAAAACAAACTAAGATACCCATATTTTCTTCTTTTCTATTTAGTTTTATTGGATACCAAACCATCTTAATCTTCTTCCACAATTATTCAAATCAACCAAAATATGAACTAAAATACAAATCCAGCTCCTTCCCCCACAACTATCAGACAACAAAAATAAACCCAAAAACCCTTATCCAATTTTCAATCTTTTCACCTAAAATTTCACCTGATATAAAAGAAAAGTTTACAAATTATCCTAATTGTACATTAAACACAAAATTGTTTAAATTCTTGTCCAAAGGGAAACAATAAAGAAGTAAAACATCAAGAATAAATACAGAACATTTATAAAAGAAACATTACCACAGAATCGCCGGTAAATCTCGAAGATATCAAACTGACTGGGACCCAAAGAGTCCATCGGGTTCTCAACAGTCCCGGAGCTCCGGCGAGTTGGGTATGTGAGCTTGAAAGAAAAACTCACAAATTAAAAAAATATATATATGTATGAACTTCTCTCTTTTCAGGCGTCGTATTTAGGTCCTCTGCCTTTCTCTCTTTCAGCGTTCACTGTAATTTACCAAAATCAGATTTTTCAGCTGTTTCCCTTATTGGATTTTATTTTCAGAGAGAGAGAGAGAGGGCAGAGCAAAGGAGGAAAAAGGAAAAGGAATTTACTGGTCTTTCGGTGAAATTAAAATTTTGATTGAACCGGATATTCATTCCGGTCCAGATGAGCCGGGTATTTTCTTACATATTTGCTCTTTTTGTTTTTCCAATTTCTCACACCGCCTAAATTTCTAAAATCTAAACCTTAATTCTTCAAAAAAAAAATCTAAACCTTAACATATAATAAAGATCAATAAAAAATAAATTTTGTTGGTTTATTTCTGTCATTTTCATACTATATTCACCATTTTTTTATGCACTACTTTGGAAGAAAGTTTTAGTGCACTCGATAATTGGAATAAAGGGATACATTGTTGTGATACTATTTTTTGTGTATACTTAAGCATATAGTAGATGCTTATTTCGAAGATCCTCGTGTGTAAGACATAGATGAGGTCAATTATGATCAAAATTTTGATGCCAATTAGCACGGCTGGATTCTTATACGTCCATGGCACCCGGAAAAATGAATAATATAATATCCCTAGTGATATATATATATATATATATACATATATTTCTATATGTTTTGCTTGAAAATTTTCAAATTGCCTCCAAAATTAAATTGTAAATAGGCCAATTGACATTACCCCTCAAACTTATGAGTCAAGATCCATCCCTCCTATGGGATAATCATAGATTTATATGCAATTGTTTCGGACATTACAACTACTCTAATGTGGTAAGTGGTGGTACATATCTTTAGTTACAATTGTTTTTGATTTATATATAGTTTTTTTTTTTTTGGGGGGGGGGGGGAATTTTCTATATAGTTACACTTTGTTTTTGTTGTTTGATTATTTTTATGATTTTAATAATTTATTTTCTTAATAGCCATTGAATAAAATGCAGATTTTATTGAAAATTGAGATTTTTTTGCGATGATGCGCATCGAATCACTTTTGATGGCAACCAAGAAAGATTCAAATTATGCTAAATGGTATTTTTATTAACTTTTATATTTGGAAGATTTTGTTTTAGATTAATGATCTCTTTTTAACATTTGTAGTAACTTAATTTTTGCATCTTATTTTCTTTCAGACCGCTTAGTTCATAATAATAGCCATGATTCTAGCTATACATATCTTTTTCGATGAGACGATAAAGCACTCCAGGTGATTGGTTGATCCAATTCGGTGAAGCACTCCAGGTGGTTGATTCAATTCGATGAGATGGTGACCTTAATTGAACCCTAAAATACCCACTCAGCAAGATAATTCACACATATGTTAGCCTCCATGTAGGAATGTATCAAAGAACATTGCTAGTTTCGTTGGAAAAGCTCACAACATCTCCTAGAAATAGGAGCTAATAGATCGTGGTTGTTACTCGAATGTAACATTTTGTTCATAGCAGCCAGCGAATCAGATTCCACAATAATCATCTGATATCCATGATCCCACAATAATTACAGCCCAAAAAGGATTGCAAACACTTTTCAGCTTTTGTGACCTGAGCATACCCACAATAAATCTTTGTTGCAGTGGCAAAGTTGTTAAAATGTTGATTGGTGATCATGATACAAATTATTTGAAGAATGACAATAACAATAGAGCAAATCAATTCATACTTGGCAGTAGAGATGTTTTTTCTTCTTCTTTCTTTTGTTGTTGGAGAGGTTTATTAAAGATCAACTTTCATGATGTCAAAATTTCTATTTGGGAGGCTTATATTATGCTTTTTCTTTAGAAAATATATTCGAAATTCATTAATAGAGAAAATCTCAAAAGAGATCGGGATAGCAAACGTATAAAGGAAGACTCGTACCTTATATGACTAGCTTTAGCATCGATAATGTACCGAGCTAACCTATGAGCCAAACAAACCCCTATCGAGGGGCGGAGCTACACTGATTTCAGTAGGGTCAAATGACCCACTGAAATTTTACAAGTTAGTGTTATAGGTTTAAAAAATTGAACAATTTAGGAAAATTTCAAGAGTATTTCTTATATTGACCACATTAATAAAAGTTGTAAAATTGCATTTGACCCTGCTGAATTTATGAAATATATTTAACTGTACTTATTAATTAAAAAATAAATCAATAGTAATTATCATACGTGGCAATAATGAAGTTAACAGATTTTCCATTTTAAACACATCTACACTCGATTAATTTTTTGTTAAAATATAGATGTATAAATGTCTTCGATATATATTTCTACATTTTAACTTATAATTTTCATAATTGTATTTATGAAAGTATATGTATACCTATTGAGTCTATGAAATTATTTCCAAATGTTTTGTTGTGATAATTTTTTAATCAAATTTATAATTTATAACCTTATAAAAAAATTCTTTTCGCATTAATTTGTCGACATATTTATAAACTATAATAAATATAGAAAATAACACCATTAGATATTGACTCCACTAACTTTTTGGCTCCGCCAGTGCTCCTATCTCATCAGATAAACTCTCCCTTCCCAAAAATATATACTACATATTATTTGAAACACCTAATGAAATTACTAAAGGCCATTTTTGAGGAATCCTAAGGATCGATGAGGAGGCTTGGTTTGAACTTTTTTTGTCATTTTCTGTCTTTTCTCACTTGGTTAATTACCCAAAAGTACTATTCATCTTAACATTATTGCTTGAATGAATTTACTATTTGGTCTCATGTTTGGGTAAATGAGAGGCTAGATTATAAAACATTTTACTATTTTAGTCATTTTCCACCGACCAAATTACTTTAAAGCCCTGAACTTTGGTTATTGTTTAGATGAATAACTCTACTTTTTGGTCTTTTGCCAAATGTGAATGTGAACACAATTAATTGTTGTTTTAAAAGCAAGTTTATCCCATGAATGCAATATTGAAAAAATTTTTTATAGGAAAAGCATTATTATACATTTCATGTTCAAATAGAATGATTATAGTCTTATTTTTCAAAAAGAATGATTATAGTCCTATAAATTCATGAAACGATGGTTTCTTCTCCTTGCTTATATTGCAATAAATCCAATTATCTTTATTCGATAAATCAAGCGATAACAACTCTAAAAAAGGGGAAATAGTATGACATCAACTACAAAAATTTTTATTTTCTACAACAACATGTTTTGAGGCACTAATATTTTACTTTGCCAGATTAGTTCTACAATTCAAATATCGAATTTGCTAACCACCTACTCATATATATCATAAGAACCGAAAAAAAAACTCTATAACTAAAATGATTTGCTAGCCACAAATCAAGAATGCTCGACGCGCCAGCGCGAGCCGATCACCTTGTTAGGATTATCCTCGATCACGCGCGAATTGTAAGCCAAACCAAATAACAAGAATTTATGCACCTGTGAGAATATCCGAATGACGGCTTTGTAAAAGTTAAATAATATCTCGAAATCCCTCAAAACCATCAAAGCTGGACAAACACCCCAAAACGGAAAAATTACCATTTTCCCCCTTGAACTTGTAGCGTTTGGATGTTTTTGCCGCCTGACATCTCAATTTTGGACGTTTTGCCCCCTCTCAAACGATTAGACTACGACACCACTATGTTGCTGATGTGGCAATGCCACGTGGGCCAGGTTGGTTTGATGTGGCATTTTTGTGCCACATGGCATTGCCATGTAAGCGGCATGACGATGCCGTTGACTAATTGTTTAAGAAGGGACAAAACGTCCAAAATTGAGAGCTTATGAGATAAAATGTCCGAAATTGAAGTTCACGAGAGAAAGCATCGAAACACTATAAATTTGGTAGAATCTTTGTAAATGCTAAACTAGCTAAAACCTTTGGCGAAAAAGAAGAAAAAAAAAAACTAGCTAAAACTTGTAAATATATATATATATATATATAACAATAATTATAGGAAGTGAAAGTACTAATACTCACCTTTGGTAATGTTACTTTTTTGTCATATGAGGTGTAACATGCTCCACTTCATACATAGGAACCAATATGATTTACGGCTAAATGCGCAATTTAGGATCTAACGTTTGTCGCAAATGACAATTCAGGTTCTAACGTTAGTTCTTGTGTCAATTCAGGATCTAACGTTATCGGGATGGGTCAAAACAGGTTAAAATCAGACGGTACCTTCTATTGACAAAACACGCGCTAATTATACCGCGTAAGTCCATCCACGTGGCATCTGGAAAAGAAAAAAATTGTTTTCTTTTTTATTTTTTTGTGAAAAATGAAAAACAATTAATAAAAAAGTTTAAAAATAAAAAAAAAACAAAGATTTTTTTAATGAAAAATCAATATTTTTTCGGAAATTAAAGAAAAGCAATTTTTTTCCTTCTTTCTTCCTTCTTCTTTCCTTTCCCAGGCCCAACCAAACCCTAATTTTTTCCCCTTCTTCCTTCCTTCCTTCCTTCTTCTTCTTCTTCTTCTTCTTCTTCTTCTTCTTCTTCTTCTTCTTCTTCTTCGGTAAAGCCCCTGCTCCTTCAGATTTCGATTCATTTAACTAAATTATCTGCCCCATTTAACCAAATTGCGGATATAACGAGAGGAATTTTGTTATAAATTGAATGGTTAGATGCATACCTCAAGCTTATAGCCAAGGTTGATGACAATGGAGTGACGCATGGGGGGAACATTGATCGATTCGCCGTCTTTGAGAAGCTGGAGGCCGCTGACTTTAGCGTCTTGGAAGAGCAAGATGATGCCACCGGCATCGGTATGGGCTCGGAGTCCCTTGATTTTGTCTGGTTTGGGGCATGGAGGGTAGTCTCTTCAGCTAATTTCTCCAGTATCAATGCAAATTCCTTCATCACTTTCTTGCAATTTTTTTTTAAATAAAATTTGGACTCAAATTGTCAGGTAAAGTGGAGACTATTTGTTCCGTTATTCTTATGTTAGCAGAGTCTAGACTTGGTTTAATTGTGTTCAAAGACCAAAGGAAAACGAGTTTGAATTGAAGACTGAAAGTTGTGTCTAGTTTCAGTTTCAAAGCATTCCCAATTTGGAAAAAGAGTAGCTTGAAAAGAATGGTTTTGATTTTGATTTTCTCTTGATTCTATGTTTGTATTTCTGGGTTCTTAGTAACTAAATATAACAATCAATCTCAATGAAATAATTTTCCCCAAACGGTGCATCCTTTCAAGTCATTCAATCAATCTGGTCTAGCAAAAAATTATTTTAGTTTTTTTTTGCCATAAAAAATTAGTCTAGTTTAATTAGGGTTTCTTCTTATTTATTTATATTTATTTTCCCAGATTTTTATTTATTTATTTTGCCTCAACTCAGTCATCTTTTTCGTTTCGGTTTTTTTTCACAAATTTACAGATTGAATGGTTATTCTTTCAAAAAAATAAAAATAAAAGGAAAATGAAAATTTTTCTTAATGTTCTTGGTATTCATGATGAGTTCATGAGAAAAAAGGGGTTTGATCTTATTTTGGAATGAATTTATAGAAAATTGGTGTTTTTGATAAATAGTGACTAAAGATGAATTTTTTTTTAAAAAAAAAGTGATATTTTTTAAATATTTTTACATAATTTAATTATGAAATTTCCTTGTCATACACGTGGCATACACGTGTCATCCACCTCAGAGGTGTCATCCACGAGCGTGTTTCCTTCACGCACAGCTGATGAGGGCATATTTAACCTGTTTTGACACAACACGTTAACATTTGATCTTAAATTGATACAAAACCTAACGGCAGAACCTGGATTGTAGTTTGCGACAAACGTTAGATCCTAAATTGAGCTAAAGCCATGATTTACGATACTGTTGGGTTAGTAAAAAAAAAGTAGAAAAAGCCTCTCAAAAAATTTCTTTTTTCCAAGAATCTAACAATGGATCTCCCGATATAGGCTATAGGCTATAGGCTTAAGTTGACCTTACTTTTTAGATTCCATATATATATCCAACGTGTCAACTTCTTCGCCACCGCCACGTCATTCAATTTATTCAGTTCCTTGCCTTCTTGTCTTGGCCTTGCCTTTTTCACATGAAACTTCTAGAAAAATCCAGCAGCTTTTTAAACGTAATCTCATACGACATCAACATCCTCGTACAAATTCTTGATTTTTCTGGAACTTTCTTGAATCTCCTTCACCAAATCCCATATAAATATCTTCTCTTTTCTCCCATTCCCTTCATTACAAAATTTTCCTTCTCTTCCTCCTCCTCCTCCTCCTCTGTCTTTTAGTATTTCTTCCTCGTCGTTTTTAGCTAGCATGGCGGATCCTGCCCAAACGCGACAGCCTATTTCTCTGTTTCTCTTCATTACGGTCGACGTTGGCGGCGAGGTTGATAAACCTGGGCCTGCCCCTGCGTCGAAGGCTTCGATAGAAGCCCTGCCCACGATAAAAGTGGAAGGGAGCGGCAAAGATTGTTCTATTTGTTTAGAAGAGTTTAAAATTAACGAAGAAGCTCGGCAGATGCCGTGCAAGCACTTTTTCCATTCCAATTGTGTTGAAAAGTGGCTAAGGATCCACGGGTCGTGCCCGGTTTGTCGGTTTTTGATGCCTTCTGAGGAGGAAAGCAGAGCCGGCGGCGGTGCAAGTGACGGAGGAGACGAGGGTTCGAGAAGTTTGGAAGGGCTGGTTATTGGTTTAGGTTTAGGGTTTATCTCGGGTTCTCATTAATTTGTAAACACGGCGGCGGGCTCAGTTACGGAGGTCCGAGCAATCTGACTCGGGTCAATCTGGTGGGGCGACTCTTCAGCCCAAAACATGGATGTCAACTTTTTTTTTGTTCTTTTTGTCCCCACAAATTGTAATTATTTGATTCTTACCCACCTAAGAAGGGTACGAAAGTGTATAAACTCAAAGATAGTTACAGAAATCAATTTTATTAGATCAATTAATTAGTGTTTTATTTTTACGAAATCATCAATTTTGAATTTTATTAACTTCTATTCTGGGGCGTTTAACAGTTTTACTTCACTTTCCAACTTTTTACCGACCTTAGTGTTAATTATGGGGTCGATATTTGATTTGTTGGCAAATAAACGTGAGCCACTAGACTAGATGTTGCATTGTGTTTGTTAAGCGATCACCATCATCTCCTGTCCTTGTATATATATAGCTAAAGGATAAAGGGAAAATGAACATGTTATAAAGGGAAAATGAACATGTTAACATTACGCTTTCGAGTGTTTCAATCTCTTTCTTTCATCTGCCAAAAAACTGTGGCCAAAATTTTATGGAGGCCGGCTACACATTAATGGAAAGCATCCATTGCTATGCTAACTGGCCCTCCTGACAAAGACATCATGTATATGGCATGTGTTTAAAATCCCTTGAGAAAGTGAAAGTGAGAACGGGTCATATATGATTCATGATTATTGTCGAATTTTACACTACACTACAGTTTCATTGGAACACTTACCTGTCTCGAAAATTTTTGGGACTCCTAAAACTTGAGATGTTGAGATGTACTCTCTACAAACAAAGTATGGATCTTTTATACTAATAATTAGTACAAGTGGATCGGTCCGCGCTGACACATCGGACGTTGAGAAATCTTACTGCTTTAAACAATTTCATATTCGAATTAAATTGTTTGATGCGTAGGAAAATTCGAAAGTACATTTTAAATGTGTTGCATCTTTAAAAGGCTATATTATTAACATTGAGCATATACCCTAAAGTTAGCAATAAATAGTAAATATTAGTTTGTACATGGACATGTGCAATAACTTCAATTTTGTTTCCTCCTCTAAAGTATAGCACTTAAAACAAAAACTAAGTTTACTCTCTTCTTCATATGGACATTTAGAAATTGTTATTAGTTGTTTGATAAGATATTGCATCACTGGAAACAAATGGTTTGTGGTCTCTTAAGATTCACAAATTGCATCTTTAGATAAGTTAACATTATTGAAAAACAAATCAATAACTTGATGATTAACCATCTTCGGTTTTGTTATCAAATTAAAATAAACCATATTTGTTATATTTTTGGGCTGACCAATAAGTCTATTTGTTTTCTAAAAACAGTATTGTCTATAATGGACTGATCATATCATCATTATAAGATTTAACTTTAATTTTTACTTAGAAATTTTATATAAGAGCTTTTAAACGTTTATGCTGCTAATCCACTAATTTTACAATTCTAAATTGTAATTCATGGGTTGAATATCATTAATAGACATCGTTAAAAAGGCCTCCCACACAGCATAGGTCTTAGCTAAGTCTTGAAAATTCTCTGTAAATTAGGAAATACTCAACTCAAATCATAGAAAATTCTTTGTAAATTACTCAACTCAAATCCTGATCCTTAGCTATCTTATCTAATAATTTTGTTCTAACTTAAAAGAAAATATTATTTAATTAAGTAGAGATAGGGGGGATAGGATTTATTATACTAACATTTATTGTGTGAGAGAATAATTAAGTAGAGATAGAGGGGATAAGATTTATTATAACATTTATTGTGTGAAAGGAAACAGATAATTACAAAAAAGTGCTCAAGAACTAGCTGGAAACTAACCTAGGGTCTTCTTAGTAATTTGGCAAATGAGAAAAGACAGAAAAGGACAAAAAAAGTTCAAATGGAGCCTCCTCATCTATCCTCAAAAGGGGCATTTAGTAATTTTATTGGGTGTTTCAAATAATATGTAGTATATATTGGTATCCCATTCACTGCTATGTGAATGGGGTTGAGAGAGTTTTATCTCATAGTAGATTAAGCTGACTCGAATCAGATTAGTTGTAGACAGTTACAAATATTGTATGTAATTTAGTGGAAAAAAAAGTATGGATCCAGGATCTAGTCCTTATTCCATCGGATGCTGGTTTTAATATGTACAAGTTGATCGGTCCGCGCTGGCGCGTCGGACATTCTTTGTTATAGATTTTTTTATTATTGTTTGAATGCGGAAAGGATTTCGTTTCAAAAATTTGTAATTTTATTAGTATTTTGTGTATTTGTGAAGTAGTTTTCCAATTAAATGGATCTCAAATATCTATATATATAACTTATTAATGGTGGTTGAGTTTTATAGTTGTAAAATTCATTTTTTGTTGATAAAATCGTAGCTTGTAATCCATTTTTTATTCTCGGACATTAACCTTTGCTACTTAAAAATCCTCTTTCTCATAAATCTAATTAAATTCTTTCTATCATTATAGTTTGAGAAAGATGAGAGACGTTTTTATCTTTTAAAAGAAAATCATTAAATTAAAACAAAACCAAATACTCTGAAGACTTTAATGGGTTTTACAGAAAATTACAGAATTAATCAAATTAGGAAGAATAAAAAGAGGGCACAAAGTGGGTAAATGGGTCTTCCAAAAAGGTGGTAAAAGACCAAAATGAATGGTGAGAAACTAATTAAGGGTCTTCTTAGTAAATAAATAATACATGATTTTATGGTTAATAAATGCTTTCACATTCAGCTGGTTAAAAACCCTTGGAATTACATAAAAGGGCTGGCGCGTCGGGCGTTCATAAATCTACTTCATTGAACAATTTTCTATTCGAATTAAATTGTTTGATACGTAGAAAATTTCGAAAGTACTATGATTTTAAATGTGTTATATCTTTAAAAGGCTATACTATTAACATTGAGTATATGCCCTAAAGTTGACAATAAATAGTAAATATTAATTTGTACATAGACAGGTGCAATAGCTACAATTTTGTTTTCTCTTCTAAAATGTGTAACACTTAAACAAAAAACTAAGTTTATTAACAAAAAACTAAGTTTATTATTTTCTTTATATGGACATGAAAGGCCTGAAAGAGGTTACAATTCTAGATAATAAAGGGGGGATAGGATTTATTATAACATTTATGTGAAAGGAAAGGATAATTACAAAAAAGGGCTCATGGGTAAGAAACTAACCTAGGGTCTTCTTAGTAATTTGACAAGTGAGAAAAGACAGAAAAGGACAAAAAAAGTTCAAATGGAGCCTCCTCATCGATTCTCAAAAGGGGCCTTTGGTAAATTTT